>CM057455.1:346065000-346335000 GCA_016271365.2 Neoceratodus forsteri
AATTGCAACATAAAAAGGTTAGACATAAATAACATTGAATATAACTGTAGAGAACACATGTAACCCTGGTGCTGTTATACCAAGGCTACTACCCTGTCTGTATCCCTAATAAAAGGTTGAGGGGCCTGGGTTGTAATACACCTAGTATTGGGGGCTGCCTGTAGTAGTGCTATAACTATGGTACCTCCACCCAGAGAAATTATGTGGGTAACTATCACAGTAGTAACAGCCCTCTGGGAAGCTAATACCACCCACAATCCCACCTAGTGACCTTTTATGAAACCCTGAACAGTTGCAGTGTTAAACAATTGAAAACAGTTTGACCATTAATGATATGCTCACAGTCAGCCCACTTACCACAGGGTCCAGATCTCTGGCTCGTGCCCTATAACCCCTGCAAAAGACAGATCTTACTTTGAGAAACAGCTCTTGCAGCAGGTTACGCCATTAGGACTGAAGCCAGCACGCGACAGGACCCCATGGAAATTTTCTAGCTAGCAGTATCCAGCGGGGACCACCCCCGACATCGGCCTCGCCCTGACATCTGGCATCATATAAAAGGGGGCGGTCCCCCAGAATCCCCAGTTCTTTTCCCGCCATCTACTCACCAGCATCGGCCTCACAGACACCTCATTAGCGAATGACGACTCGAACTTCTTCAGCAAACTTTTGCTTTGTTAAATGTCAGCATCTCCTACTCCTTCCACAGAAAGACACCCCTCTTAAGTGTGCCTGCGGCAAACAGATCCCTTTCAAGGATCTCCACACGGCCTGTCTGTGGTGCCTAGGCCCGGAGCACGACACCAATGCCTGCTCTATTTGTCAGCAATTTAACAGCCGCACCAGGATCAGCTGTCAAAAGGCACTCCAGGGGTTCCTATTAGAAGAGAAATTAAAAACCATGGAAAAAGACCCTGCCTCCAGAAGTGAGTCAGCCTCCAAGTCCCAGAAACACCAGGAGAAGGCCAGGTCCAAATCCTCGAATCGGACCTCTGACTCGTGCACCAGCTCTGGCTCCATGCGCTCAGACCGCTCTCCCTCCAGGGCTTGCTTTCAGCCTCCACCGGTTAAGGTCAGATCCTCGGGTGGTCCCTCAGCTTCTCTCCACCCGCTGAAGACTTCCTGGACTTCAGATCCATCTCCTACGCTCTCCTGGGCCTCAGGGAAGTCTTCCGACCATCATCGGTCTAAGTCCTCCTCGAAGTCAGTTACTACTTTAGACAGACGCCGGGAACCCGACACCAGATCGGTCTCCCAGCCTCCCAGGGGACCCAGTCCCCCTCCCAAGAAGACCACGGACCTGACGTCCCTCAAGCGGACGTTGGAGCATAAGCTGGCTGCCAATCCTTCACTGGCCAAATGCCCAACAGACCAGACGTCCCTCAAGTACCCACCGTTGGTCAAGTGACCTTCGGAGCAGACGACCGCCCTCCTGTCACCGGTCGATACCGGTCACCGGGGTTCATTGGAGGAGAATTTGACGCTGCCTAATGACCAGGCAGGCAACACTGAAGACACCGGGCTTCCTCGAGTGCCTTCGCCTGAACCGGCAACGACCTCGGACCAGACGCCTGACACCGGTGACAGGCCAACCCCGATGCCTGGCCCGTCATCCGGCGTGAACCTACAGGAAGTTAAAGATCTCTCCACCTTTTGGTGGGACACTATCAAGAAGGATGTGGTCCCAGTAAAGCCTCCTCCCCCCCCCCAGGGTCCAGACAGGAGACCCCCGATCCCCAAGGAGCCTATACCACCTCCTAGGAGTAGATCCAGAGAAAGGAGAAGGCCCCTTCACGGTCTCCCTCAGGGTCCCCCAGCCCCAAGCGACCCAGAGGAAGAAGGTCCACTCCGCAGGGGGACAACTCAAGACTGGACTCATCTGATACCTCCAGGTCTCCTTCTTCTCCCATCAGTTTCCCATCACCAGACCCACGAGACCTCCCCAGGTCACCTCCGGATGATCCCTCCTTTGCTGAAATCATGCGGCACATCCAGGAGAATATGGGCTGGGAGACAGAAGATCTAGACCCTGAACGACAGCGCCTAACTAGATATCTTCGGCAGAAAGACCCTAAGCCTGTGGTGGTGCCACCCTTGGTGGATACCTTTTCGGACGTCACCAAGGCCGCATGGAAATGTCCGCATTCCACCCTCACTGTGCCGAAGAAGGCTGACCGCCTGTACAGGGCTCATTTGGAAGACCCGTACTTGGCGCACCAACCCCTAGCTGATTCACTGGTCATCACGGCCTCACACGACCGGTCTCAATGGCCGCAGCATCTGAGCACCCAGCCACCGGACCAGGAATCCAAGCAATTGGATTCACTGGGGAGATTCATGTATGCGGCTGCTACATGCTTCCTCAGGTCTCTGAACTACCTAACACACATGGTTCAGTTTCAGAATACCCTATGGGAACAGGGCCAGGACCTGGTCAAAGCCCTTCCGGATGGCGAGCAGAAGGAGGAACTTTTAAACCTTCTTCACACAGGGTCCGACGTGGGGACCCAAGTTTTGAGAGCCGCCTATGATTCGGCGGACTCTGTGTCCAGGGGAGCAGCCTCTGGTGTCTGTCTCTGGAGACACTTATGGCTTTGCATCTCTGGATTTACTCCAGACATCCAGAAAAATATCCTGGACGTCCCCTACAACTGAGATGACCTGTTTGGTGAAGAATCCGAAAACGTAATCACCAAGTTACAGGAGGCCGGGAAGGTGGTGAGGACTGTACAGGCCATGTACAGGCCCAAGACTTGCTCCTTTCATAGGAACCAGAATCGCTTTCATGGCCGGCAACAACGGCAATGGCCACGTTCCAGCCAGCAACAAAGGGGCAACTTCAACCGTAAGGCTCAGTCCAAGTCTTCCCCAGGCCAAGGTTAGAGATGCACTAAGCAGACCCAGCCCGCAGGAAGCAACGCCGTCTCAGCATGACTCCTTCCCAGCCCCCCACCCCTCCTCTGGATCAATGGGAAGAAAAGGTCGGGGGTCGCATCTCCTGTCACCTTGCAGGGTGGCAGACAGTAACTGCCGACCGGTGGGTTCTACAATTGGTAGAGAGAGGACACTCTATAGAATTCCTCTACCACCCACCTTCAAGACCTCCCCTGCTTTCCCGTTACTCGGGTCAGCATGCCCTGCTCATTCAGCAAGAGGTGCTAGTGCTTCTGGACAAAGAGGCCATAGAGCACGTACCATGGAACCAGAGAGGCACAGGATATTATTCCCACTTCTTTCTGGTTCCCAAAAAGACAGGGGGACCTCTGTCTGATCCTGGACTTCAGCGACCTCAATGCTTCGGTGCTATACAGACGCTTCCGCATGGTGACTGTCCCAGGGCTAATTCCCATGTTCAAGCAAGGCGTCTTCTTAGCATCACTGGACATGCAGGATGCCTACCTTCATATTCCGATAGCTCGGGCACACAGAAAATTCTTGCACTTCGAGTTTCTGGGTCGCCATTATCAGTTCCGAGCCCTCCCTTGGACTGTCCTCTGCATCTCTGGTATTCACGAAGTGCATGGTGGTCATGGCGGCAGCTCTCAGGAGACAAGGCCACTATGTGTTCCCCTACCTGGACGACTGGCTCCTGATGTCCGCGATTCATTGTACTCGTTCCCTCTTCGGATCATTGGGCATCACCATCAATCAGGAGAAGTCGTGCCTGGTTCCATCTCAGAGACTGCAGTTCATAGGAGCAGTCCTGGACACCATCCAGGGGAAAGCTTTTTTGCCCCAGGACAGAGCGGAGCACATCAGATCCCTTATAGGCAGGGCCCCCGAGTTTTCCGCGATTCTGTGGGCACGGCAAACCGCGGAAATATCTGCAGAATTTGCTGTCACCTGCGGAATTCACGGCTGCCTGCGGAACAAACGTGCCCCCTCTCAAATGTTAGTATGCCACTCTGGGAGCCCACCCCAGCATGGCAAACTCTTAATTTGTCGACAGGGTTGCCCAATCCTCCGTCGGTTTCTCTGCCCCCAAATGTTTCTATGCCATGCTGAGGAGCCCACCCCAGCATGGCAAAAACTCCTTGCCGACGGGGTGCCCAATCCCATCGGCTTCACCCACCCCCTCCCCAAAGCTGCCTGGTGCCACGCTGGGAGCCCACCCAGTGTGGCAAAAGTCCTCCTTGTGTGGGAATCCAAAAAAAAAACTGAAACAAATAAACCTTCCATCAGTGATTCTTTTGTCCCCCTCAACATTTTCACTCCAGATTTTCAGTATTGCCATTTTACCACACCTCATTATGAACAGTACAACTGTCATTTTTCACATTTCACCCGAAATGTGTTTTCGCACATGTAGCGCACAATGGCGCAGTCGTTGTGCGAAATCAATGTTCCGGACAGATTAATAAAATCACAGTGATACCGTTCATGAGCAGACGTCTTAAACTGGCTATGTTGAAAATTTGGTGACAAACACCCTTAAAATGACCGTGTTACAAGCATGCATTGTGTCAGATTTGGCAAAAAAAAAAATTAAGGGTAAAAATGTGCTGCAGAATTGCCGCAGAAATTGGTGCTGAGTGCCGCAGAAGTTCTGCAGCAAATGAGAACCCTGCCGCAGAACTTTGCTCCGATGTGCCGCAGAAAAATCGGGGCCCTGCTTATACGGGATATCTTGGCGAGGAAGAGCGTTCCGGAAAGATTGGTCCTTTGCCTGCTCGGACACATGGCTGCGGCCATTGCAGCAGTTCCTTTAGCTCGTCTCCACATGCGGGTGACCCAGTGGATGTTATGGGTGCAGTGGGATCAAAAGCAAGACTGTCTGCAGCATCCATTCTGGATCACGAAGGCCGTCATCCAGGATCGGCAATGGTGGCTCGTCCCAGAACACCTTTCGATGGGAATCCCCTTCGTTGCACTGTCTCCGGTCGTGATGCTCTCCACTGCCGTTTCGGGGTCCGGTTGGAGAGCACACCTCAATGGTGTTGGGTCTCGGGGCTTGTGGACGACCCAGGAATCTCACCTTCAGATAAACATTTTGGAGAAGAGAGCGATCCTAAATGCCTTGCAGGCCTTCCAATCGGAGATTCCACCGGGTACTTTTCTGCTGCAAACAGACAATACCGTAGTGATGTACTACATCAACAAACAAGGAGGCACTCATTCCTACCCTCTTTGCAGGGAGGCCATGAGGGTGTGGGAGTGAGTGCTTCAACACGGCGCAGATCTTATTGCTGTCTATGTTCCAGGAGTGGACAACGTTATCACAGACAGTCTGAGCCACTCTCGGGCCAGAGTCCACGAATGGGAACTACTCCAGGAGGTTGTAGAGGATTTGTATCACAGATGGGGGACACCAGAGTTGGACCTTTTCGCGTCCCCATCCAACGCAAAACTGACCAATTTCTGCTCGCTAGATCCAGGGCCTGGTGTTTTCTGGCGAGACGCGTTGTCCCTCTCTTGGGCTGGCAGATTCCTCTACGCCTTCCCTCCATTCCCATTGATCCAGAGGGTTCTTCTGAGACTCTGCAGAGAGCAGGCAACTCTGATCTTAATCGCACCCTTTTGGCCCAGGCAGATTTGGTTCCCCCTGCTGTACCAACTTTCTTAGGAACCGCCAGTGCCTCTGCCACTCAGCTCTCACTTACTGTCCGAGGAGGCAGGCTGCTTGGTTCATCTGGACCTACGCTTTCTGAGCCTGCATGCCTGGCTCCTAAGGACATAGCAGTCATGCGATATGGGGTCTCGCACGAGGTAGCAGATGTTCTAGCGGCTGCTAGAAATCCGGCCACTCATGCCACGTACGCCATGAAATGGCTCAGATTCTGTCTCTGGGCTCAAGCATGGGGACTTTCCCCACTGGATTGTTCTGAGGGTTCGGTATTAGATTACCTCTTGTCCCTTTTTCAGGCAGGGGCCTACTCCTCAATAAAGGTACACCTCTGTGCCATCTCGGCCTATCATGCTCCCATAGGCCTATTGTCCATATCCCAGTTGTAAGCTGCACATTCTTTTTTGCGCGGTGTTCTCCACCTTAGGCCTTCGGTTAAGGATCCCATTCCACCTTGGGACTTACCCTTCATCCTAGAGCAGCTTACGCTGCCTCCTTTTGAACCAGCCACAGATTGCGAGCTATGTCTCCTCGCATGGAAAACGTTATTTTTAGTTGCTGTTACTTCTGCCAGAAAGTTTTCTGAGCTCCATGCACTCATGTGCAAAGAACCTTATTTGCTTTTTCACCAGAACTGGGTGTCCCTAAGGACAAATCCAAAATTCTAGGGACATGGATATGTTGTTCAATCCACACCTATTGGCAGGTTCCTTGCCACTTTAAATCTTGCCGGAAGGTCTTCAAGCTGGCTCCTCCCACCCACCCGGGTGGTAAAACTCTCGGCTCCACCCCATGATGCCAGATCTTCCTTACCGCTTGGAAGCACAGGTTCCCTCCTTAGCGCTCTGCATTTTAGACTGGATCCTAATTCTTTGGTTCGTCCGAAATTGGTTTTGAAGTTTTCTAAACTTCGGTCTTCATCTTCCCTTGTGGCTGCGATGGACAAATCTATTCCTGGCTTTCGGAGGTGCCGTTGCAGGCAGAAAATGTCCAGGACGGACCCGCACTCCACGTGCGTCTACTGCCTTGGCCTAGATCACGACCTGCAGGCCTGCGAGTTGTGCCACTCTTTCTCGGCCAGCGTCCTGGATGATCGCGCTGCCCGTTTGATGCTCGGGCACCCCGAGAAGCGTTTCCCACTGGTAAAATCAAAAGAGACTTGTTGGGCGGTTCCTGCGGCGGCTGGCTCGGCTGAGCAGCTCGAGCAGATGATCGCCCTCGAGGAGGAGGTGGCCCAGGCCGCATCTTCCTCCTCCTCGGCCGCGGCATTTATCCCACTCTCTCTGAGTTCCTCGTATACGGCTTCATTCAAGGAGCTTTGTCAGTCCCTTTCCACGAAGGGAGAGGGGCCATCGGGACATTCTTCTCTGCCCAAGAAGAAGGAGTCGAAGGATAAGTCCCACCGTCGGCGTTCGCGGGAGCAGTCCCCTTCCCCGGACAGCCGACCGTCGACTTCGGTCGAAGTTGCGGCTGTGGCCGCTGGCTTCATGGTGTCCCAGTCAGGCCAGCCTGCCAAGACTCCCGTCGACGCAGTTGAGATTTTTCTCGATCTGTTAGACGGGCTGTCGACTGGTGAAGCCGACAACCCTCCTTCACCGGTTCCCTCGGTGGATACCGAGGATCTGCCTGTGCCTTCGGGGCCACGGTCCCCAGTTAAAGTGCCCGAGCCGAGGGAAGAGCGAGTTTCCCCCGGCCCTTCCCAGACCCACCCTCAGTCCCCCCGAGGGTCTCGGTCTTGGACCTCATCTCGGTCTAGCCGTTCCCGCCGACATCGGCGGTCTCGGTCTCGATACCCGAGTAAGCGGACACGTTCCTCCTCGGATGAGGGAGGCTTCGCGTGAAATTACGCCGAGTGCTACGAGGAGTTATGTGGCAGCAGTTGCTGTTGTCCGGGCCTAAGCCGACTCGGTCCAGACCCGGCCATCAAGTGGCTTGCGACCACGACCGAGCCAACCACTCGCCCCAGTCGAGATGCCGCTCCAGGGCGGTTGCTCGGCCAAAACCAACTGCTCCACCGATTGTGGTGGAACCTCCCCCCCACAACCGAGTCTGGGGCACCAACAAGAGATTCTCGGTCGGGTCACGGCCCTGCCCACAGGTTGTCGGTCACCCTCACTCCCGACTGTCCTCGAGGTAGAGGGTGGCTCAGGGCGAGGCAACTCTTCGCAGACTCTTGAATCCGGCAGCACGACGACTCCCTGTTCTCCAGGCAGGTCGACCTGGAGTCCTCCGGGGCCAGTCATTGGACCATAGCCCATCGTCCTTCTTGGGTCTGCTTCACTCGTCTGTCCAACGGGCCAAGTATCCCCTGACGGAGATACTGGATCGAGGGGATACCCCCACGGAGGCCTTTCCGGTGGCTGAGGCCATTGTCAGCCCAGCCTTGGAGCTTTGCAGCGGCCTGCTTCCTGTCCTGCGCCCTCGGCCAGGATGGCCAGGAAGTATGCGGTCCCTACCGGCTCTTTGCCCGGTTTCTCGGAGCACCCCTCTGCCAAGGGGTTAGTCACTGACAGCGTTTTCCGGCGTTCCAGTAACGCTTGGGACGTGGAGAAGCCCCCCGACAGAGTCCAAAAAGCTGGACTTTGCCGGGCACAAGGTGTACACTGCTTCTTCCCTCGGCCTCTGACAGGCCAGCTCAGCCGTGCTGATGGCACACTTCTCCCACGCCCTCTTGGGCTCCCTGGATGAGGTTGTCCCTCATCTCCCGACCGACCTGCAGACCACGGTCCACCAGGTGCGGGACCAGGGTAGGGCGGTGGTGAAGCAGCAGCTTCAGACTGCTCTGGACATAGGTGATTCCTGTGCCAGGTCAGTAGCGGCCGCGGTGGCCATGTGCCACAGTGCGTGGCTGAGGATATCCACCTTCATGGTGGATACCCAGCACAAGTTGGCGGATGTCCCCTTCTTGGGGACCGACCTCTTCGGCCCTGCAGTGGAGGGACACCTCCAGCGGATCGAAAAGTCCAATGCCACCCTGGACTTGGTCACCTCCGCCCAGAGGGACAAAGGCCGCCGTCAGCAATAGCAGAAGTCCTTTTGTCCTTCGGCTCCTGCATCTCGACCGGCCCAACAGCACCAGCAAAGGGCCAGCAGGCTCGCGCTTGGCGTCCCAAACCCAAGCCGGCGGCTACCTCCAACAGGAAGCAAGGAGGTAAAGGCCCAGGAGGTCCCTTGGCCGGTTCTTCCTCCAAGCCTGCCCAGTGACAGGTTGAGGGGTGCTGCCCCCAGCCTCGTCACTCCCCCCCTGGGATCCCCCCGTGGGGGTCAGCTCCGCCACTTCCTTTCTGCCTGGTCCGCTATCACCACGGACCGCTGGGTGTTGGAGGTGGTAGGAAAGGCCTGTCTCTGGGTTGAGACAGCTCCACCCTTTGACCGTAAGCCTCGGGGAGCCGCAGGTCTGCAGCCTCACTGTCGGCCCGTGAGCCGATATCGCCCTGCTCCTCGAAAAAGAGGTGATCAGGAAGGTGGCGGATCCTCCTCCAGACCCGGGGTTTGTGTCCAGGTATTTCCTGGTCCCAAAACGGATGGGGGGGCTGGTGCCCCATTCTCAACCTGCACGACTTGAACAAGTTCCTAAGGACTCGGACCTTCAGGATGGTCACTCTGGCTCAGATAATCCCATCCTTGGAACGAGGCATGTGGTTCTGTTCCCTGGACCTCCAGGACGCGTTCTTTCCCATCCCAATCGTCCGTCTCATCAAGATTCCTCCGCTTCAGGCGGAGGGATCACTTCTCAGTTCGGGCCATACCCTTGACCTCTCCTAGCTCCCAGGGTCTTCACCAAATGCATGGCAGTGGTGACAGCATTCCTGCGGCACCGAAGGGTCCGGGTGTACCCTACCTGGACGACTGGCTGATTGCAGCCCCCTCCAGAGTGGAGGCGGAGCGGTCCAGAGATCTGACCCTCCAGGTTTGCTCTCAAATTGGCCTCGTCATCAATGAGGCCAAGTCGGAACTCGTGCCAAAGCAGGTGATTCTCTTCATCGGGGCAGAGCTCGACTCTCTTCGAGCCAGAGCTTGGCTCGCGGCGGACAGGGCCGAGGTTCTTTCCTCCTTTGCCTAATCATTTCTGGTTGGGCAATCGCGCCCTGCCCGGGACTTCCTGCGCCTCCTGGGCCTCATGGCGGCCTGCACCAGCGTGGTCCGTTGGGCCCGTTGGTACATGCGTCCCCTTCAGTGGGGACTGGCCAGCCAGTGGTCGCAATGCTGCAATCCGTTGGACCAGCCCATGACAGTGACGCAGGAGATGTGGAACGCTCTCCAGTGGTGGACCGTTCCAGCACATCTGCAGGAGGGCATCCTGTTTGTCCGCCCCGAGCCGACGGTCTCTCTATCGACCGATGCATCTCTGATGGGTTGGGGTGCCCATCTCGGGAGCACAGAGCCCACGGCCTCTGGTCCCCTCGGGAGTTCCGATGCCACATCAACCTGCTTGAGCTCCGAGGCGGTCCATCTAGCTCTCACCACCTTCGCTCCGTTTCTATGGGGTCAAGTGGTTCAGGTCCAGACGGACAATACCACGACCATGTACTACCTGAACCACCAGGGCAGGACGCGCTCCATGCTGTTATGCAAGGAAGCTCTCCGCATTTGGTCCCTCGTGCGCAGCCTGGAGGCGGATCTCCTAGCCATCCACGTGGCAGGAGCCTCCAACACCTTGGCCAATGCCCTAAGCCGGATAGGGGCTGCGTCTCACGAGTGGTCTCTCCTGCCGGAGGTAGTACAAGATCTCTTCTCCCACTGGGGCATGCCTCAGGTGGTCCTGTTTGCCTCCAGGGAGAATGCGAAGCTGAGACTGTTCCATGCCTGCCCCCCTCAGCAGGGCTCGCTGCAGGGGGATGCCTTCTCGAGGCCGTGGACCCCGGGCCTCTTCTACACCTTCCCTCATTTCCCTTGATCCACAAGGTGCTTCTCAAGGCGAGGAGGGACAAGGTGCAGGTGATTCTAGTAGCCCCAGATTGGCCCCGCCAGTTCTGGTATCCAGATCTCCTCAGTCTCAGCTCCAGGCTCCCGAGGCGACTTCCAGCCTGCCTGGACCTGATCTCAATCAACCAGGGAAGGTATTCCATCCGGACCTTCAATCCTCACCTGATGGCCTGGTTCCTGAGTGGCTAGAGTTCCAGGCCTTGGTCTTTCCGACGAGGTCCTCCAAGCGTCGTTGAGGCATCCCGTGAAGTCGACCAGGAAATGCTACGCCTTCAAATGGAAGAGATTCTCCATTTGTTGTCAGGGGAAGGACTTGGACCCTTCCGCCTGTCCTTTGGCAAGCATTCTGGACTGCCTTTGGTCCCTTTCTCAGCAAGGGCTTCGGTCGACGACCCTTAACGTGCACCTGGCAGCCATCTCTGCTTACCGGGCGTGGGCCGGGAAGCAGTCGGTGGCGCAGGAGAAGGTGGTCAGGCGCTTTTAAAGGCCTTGACCACATTTCCCCTCCAGAATGAGAACCTCCACCTCTGTGGGATCTACTGCTGGTATTGGCCAAGCTCATGGGCAAGCCATTCGAACCAATGCACAGGTGCGATATTTCCCGCCTGTCGTGAAAGACCGCCTTCTTGGTGGCTATCACGTCAGCCAGAAGGATGGGAGAGCTCCAGGCGCTTTCCATAGAGTCTCCTTACCTGGTCTCCCATAGGGACAAGGTTGTCCTGCGCCCCCACCTGGAATTCCTTCCGAACGTGGTGTCGGAGTTTCACCTTAACCAGGTATTGACTCTGACGGTGTTCTACCCCAATCACACCTCAGAGGCAGAGTATAGGCTCCATACTTTGGACCCTAGATGAGCGCTTGCTTATTATAAGGAGCGGACGGCTGAAGTTCGGGGAGAGGTTCACCAGCTGTTAGTCACCTACGCTGAAGCCGCACCTGGCAGACCTGCAGCCAAGCGGACGATAAGCAGGTGGGTCACCTCCTGCATAGAGCTCTGCTATAGGTTGGCGGGCATGGAGCCTCCCAGAGGGATAAGAGACCATTCTACCCGCCATACCGCTGCTTCGGTAGCTGCTTCCAGGGATGTCCCTATCCAGGATATCTGCAGGGCTGCTACCTGGAAGTCGGCACATACCTTTATTACCCACTACCACATCGACCTTGAGTCACGCCGGGATGCTGGTTTTAGGGCCTCGGTTCTCCAGTCTCTCTTTCCCAAGTAAGTATTGGGGGTGTGCGCCTTGTCTCCCTCCTCCCGGAGAACTGCTAGGAGTCTGCCAATAAGTGTGGATTGAACAACATATCCATGTCCCTAGAAATACAGGTTAATCACCTGTAACAGGAGTTCTAGGAATGGTATATGTTGTTCATTCTGACCCACCAACCTCCCGGCTTTGGCCGCACAACCTGGCTTCCAGTGGGCTAGATCTGGCATCATGGGGCAGAGCCGAGAGTTTTACCACCCGGGTGGGTGGGAGGAGCCAGCTTGAAGACCTTCCGGCAAGATTTAAAGTGGCAAAGAACCTGCCAATAAGTGTGGATGAACAACATATACCATTCTTAGAACTCCTGTTACAGGTGAGTAACCTGTATTTTCTTCCCAAGGTGGTCTCAGCTCTTACTGTTAAAGAGCTAGTGTACTGCCTGGAAACTGCCTGCAATTAATTGTAACTTTCAGATGTAGTCAGCTATCACTTCTTGTATCTCAAGTATTTTTTGTTTTTTGTTTGCTAATTAGAAGATTTTCCACCTAGCAGTACTTGGGTGATGTATGGAGCAGCACTCTGTCTGGAGGGGGGAAAAAATGTCAGTTCTGTTCCTCCCACTACATCAACACTGAGACCACACTGACTATGACATCACTAGTAACTAACGAGAAACATATCTCACTGCCAGGTTTCATTTTCACAAGAAGCAGCAGAGACAGGCTCTCCCTGGTTACTAGTGATGTCATAATTTCTTGCATTTTGATTGGTAGCTTGTGAGAATCACTGCTCAGGCTACAAGGATTGTGGTGTTTCAAGGTGTTTGGTCTCATTTCTGACGATGTAGTGGGAGGAACAGAACTGACTTTTTTTCCCCTCCTGACCGAGTGCTGCTCCACACATCACCACAGTACTGCCAGGTGGAAAATCTTCTAATTAACAAACGGAAAAGAAAAAAAATACTTGAGATATAAGAAGTGATAACTGACTGCATCTGAAAATTACTATTAATCGCAAGCAGTACACTAGCTCTTTAACCAGGATATCAACCTCCCGGTGTACTTCCCGAAGTACTCCAATAGAGGAGAGGCCCTGCTGCACACTCTCGATGTGCATAGGTGTCTTCAAACAACATGAAGTCTTGCTGTATTCTGACAAATGCAGTTAGGTCCTGCCTTTCAACTGCCCCGGAGAACATAGGGTTAACTTTTCTATGCATGGCATAGAATGTTCATCTCGAGCTCTGTTGAAGCCTCTGCCTGTCGTTGTTCGAACTGCAAGCGTCCGATTCTTTACTCCGCCTCACTGAACAGTCGCTCCGGAGATTTTTCCTGCTGCTCGGTTCAAAGTCGGCTGAAGTGTCGCTTTTCGGTCGGTTTCTTCCGAAATTGTGATTTCCGCATAGTCGGTTCAAGTCTCTGTCTGTGGTACCGTGAGTACTAGAGAGGTTTTGTTCTGTTTTCTTCGTGGAACTTGTAAAGCTGTGGATCGGTTCGGCTGAACCGATCATTTTGAGGTAAAATTTGTACTTTTCTTTAGAGTGTGGTTACCGGTCGTGTCGGTTCTTAAAAAAAAAAAAAAAAAAAAAAAAATTAAGGTTTTAGTGCGTTTTCCAGACCTGTGACACGGTCAGGAACTGATAAAGGAGTCTTGCCTGGCGGATTGCCGAAAAAAGGGTAAGTTTGGTTAGGTTGGCCATGTCTGAGAAACCCAAGAAAAAACCGGGCCCACTGGGTTTCAACACTTAAGAGTGTGTGTGGGGAGGTCTTTGCTAAGGCTGATCCCCACACCACCTGTGTTTGTTGTCTGGGGTTTGACCACCTCAATTCAGAATGCCAAATTTGCAAAGATTTTCCCAAATCTACCCTGGAAAAGAGATTAGGTAGACTGAGGGAAAGGGAGGCCGAGAAGTCCGCTGACCCAGATGGCCAGACCGGTTCGGTTCCAACCGGACCAGAAGGACGCCCTCTGACCAGGGCAATACTACTTCGGGCAAAAGGAGAGCCGATTCCGAGGAATCGGTTCCGACAAAAAGAAAAGACAAGTCGACCGGTTCGGATCCAGAAGCTCATACTCCGACCACCGATGAAATGGCCAAAGCGGTTAGGATTGTGGAATCGCTTCGATCAGTTCCGACTGAACCAGCACCTTTTGGCAGGGACTCGGTTCGGTCTGTTCCCCTGGTTTCGGATTATACCCTGGAAGAATTTTATGAACCGGAGTTTGAGGAGGAAGGAGAGTTGGAAGATGATTATGGTGATGGTGAAAGTCTGGATGTGCCTATTGACCCTGACATCTCCCCAGACAGACCTTCAGGTGTTTCTCCTCTTAGGCTTTCTGAGTCCCCTTCACACTACATGTTTTACAGAAAGATGGCTGATACCCTCCAGCTTTCTGTGGAGGCTGATGGAGGATCAGGAAGAGCCTGACTATGTAGAGATGATGGACATCCCAGGTCCAGGAGACTGTCTATTCCCTCCACAAATCTTTTGGAAAGCGGACACAAAAATTCTTAAGTCTCCCAATTCCATACCTCCTGTGGACAGAAGAATGGACAGAGGTATACTCTTTCAGGCTCAGATACAGAGTTCCTTTATCAGCAATGCAGCCATGTTGGGGTTGTACAGGCTGCTGCCTGTGATAAGGCAAGCATTCCCTTGGCATCACACCCCCCAGACAAGGACTCCAGGAAGATTGATGCCATGGCAAAGAAGCAGTACATGGCATCATCCTTAGGACTCAGGCAGGCTAATTATATGGCCTATGCAGTCAGGTACCAGAAGTCCAGGTGGGACACTGTACTGGCACTGGCTAAACAGGCTCCTCCCCAGCTTGCCAAGGAGCTGGAGCAGGTGGCTGCAGATAGTATTGAGTCATCGAAAGTTCAGTTTCATGCTGCTGTAGACTCCAATGATGTATCATCAAGAGTCATGGCTACATCTGTGGCTCTTCGGAGAATGGCTTGGCTCAGATGTACTAGCCTCTCACAGGATACCCAGGCTAAGGCCATGGATTTTCCTGTAGTGGGTAATTCTCTGCTTGTGGAGCAGGCAGAGAATTACATGAAGAAAATGGATGAATACAGGATCACTTACAGGAGTGCTCAGGCCAAGGAAAGGCAAGCAACTCCTCAAAGGCAGCAGTCCTGGGGCAGGCCTTTTAAAAGGCCTTTTTACCAAGCACAGGCCTCTTCTTCTTTTTCACAGAGGGGGTTCTTCAGAGGGAGCGGCAGAAGGGGGATGAGCAGGCCTGCAGACACCCTGATGGGTCTGCCCGGGTCGATTCTCCTATACCAGTAGGGGGCAGGCTGGCTTACTTTGTCCAGGACTGGATGTCTCTTACATCAGACAAGTGGGTCCTGGAAGTAGTAAGCCAGGGTCTGGTTCTCAGCTTCAAAAATTTCCCAAGCTGAGAGCCAGATCTTTTCCGCCTGCAAATCTCTCAAGAGACCCTTGCCCTAGAGGCAGAGGTTTCTTCTCTCCTAGCTCTCAGAGCTATAGAGAGAGTACCTACCCTACACTGGGGCAAAGGATTGTACTCCAGGTACTTCCAAACCCCCAAAAAGACAGGAGAGTGGTGACCCGTCCTGGACATAAGATACCTGAACAAACATCTTTTAAAGCCCAAGTTCAAAATGATAACTCTGGGAATTATCCTTCCCTCTCTCAGGCCAGGGGACTGGCTAGCCTCCCTGGACCTCAAAGATGCCTACTTTCACATTCCCATCCGGTGCTCCCACAGAAAGTACCTCAAGTTGAAATTGCCCTCAGGCCTCTATCAGTTCAGAGCAATGCCCTTTGGCCTAACATCAACTCCAAGGGTCTTCACAAAGTGCCTGGCAGTAGTTGTTGCCTTCCTAAGAAGAAAAAAGATTTCCATTTTCCCATACTTGGACGACTGGCTCGTAGTAGCCCAGTCTCCAGACCAAGTCAAGTCACACCTACAGGTGGCCCAGCAAGTGCTCACTTCTTTAGGATTTCTTCTCAACCTACCAAAGTTGGTTCTTGAGCCAGTGCAGCTCCTCACCTTCATAGGGGCAGAGCTAGATATGGTAAAAGCAAGAGCCTTCTTTCCCCTGGAAAGGGCAAGGACCCTCATGGAACTGGCCTCTTCATTCAGCCTTCAGGTGTCTCGACCAGCAAGGCATTTCCTTCAGCTTCTGGGCCACATGGCAGCTTCCACAGCAGTGGTGCAGGGCGCAAGATTCCAAATGAGGGACATTCGGTTCCACTTAAGAGCTTTTTGGTCCCAAAGAAAGGATTCCCTTACCAAACTAATTCCAGTGACTCGAACTCTGATCCAAGCCCTGCAGTGGTGGCAGGATCAGGACAATTTGAGGCAAGGGTTCCATTGTCACTCAGTCTCATTCAGTGGTCCTCACCACAGATGCTTCCCTGCTGGGCTGGGGAGCCCATTTGGGAACTTACCACCCAGGGACTGTGGTCGCCTCAGGAATCTCTGCTTCACATCAATTTCTTGGAACTCAGAGCAGTGTTTTTGGCACTGCAAGCTTTTTCCAAATCTGTACAGAACAAGGTGGTTCAGGTCAGAACAGACAACACCACTACCATGTGGTACATCAACAAGCAAGGAGGCACTCGGTCTATGGCCTTGTGCACAGAAGCGATGAAGTTGTGGTTCCTGGCCTATTCCTTGCAAACCTCTCTGATAGCAGTTCACCTCCCAGGGAAGGACAATGTCCTAGCAGATGCACTGAGCAGAATATCCCAGGGCTATCACGAATGGGCCCTAGATCCCCCGGTGTTGAAAGTGATTTTCTCAAGATGGGGCACTCCAGAGATAGATCTTTTTGCAGCCCCAGACAATCACCAACTTCCTCTTTTTTGTTGCAGACCCACAGTCTTGGGCTCAGTCCCCCTGGATGCTCCGACCCTGAACTGGGAAGGGAAATTTCTGTATGCTTTCCCCCCCCCCTTCCCTCTCCTGTTCAAAGTGCTTGTCAAGATAAGGTCACAACCATGCAAAGTGATTCTGATTGCCCCAGACTGGACCAGGCAGCCATGGTATCCCTTGTTGCTGTCTCTAGCAGTCCATCTTCCCCTGCCACACCAATGCCTCTATCTCCATGGTATTCTTCCTTCTTTCTCCTCAAATCCTAGTTTCGGAGCCCTGTGTTGGTTTCGGCATCGACAGGTCACTCAGCGCCGTCCTCAGCACTGATGTGTCTGTCGGCACCATCCTCGGTGCCATGCAGCCTTTCGGCGGCATCCTCGGCGCCATTGGGATTGTCGGCACCGAGGGCTCTGGTGCCGTGCCCGGTGCTGGGTCAGGTGGCACTGTGCTCTTTTTCGGCACCGAGGCTTGGTGTGACGTCTTCAGGGCTTCTCGACTCCAAACCTTTTTCCTTCCCCTTTTCCTTCTGATGTTCACTCCTTTTCTGTCCATACAGTCCCTCCTGGGCTGTCAGGAGATGATATTGAGCCTGACCCAGACCTTAGGCTGGCTGATGACGTGGAAGGAACAGGTTCTAATCCTATTGCAGAGCCTGTGGTCGAGGACCTGTCATTTAAGTCTCGGCTGAAAAATTTGAATTCCATTCTTTCTCTCCAGACTACAGATATCTATCCTGGGAAGCTTTTAAGGCTCCAATACCTTCATGTCCCAGAGATCCCTATGGATTTAACTCCCCCAGTACAGCCTTCCTTTGAGATGCTTTCTCAAATGGTATGGAATAATCCCGCTCTCATTCCTTCTGTGGCTAAGTCCATAGATAGAAAGTACTCTGCTCCCAAGGATCGACCCATTTTGGCCTCTCAAGCCTTTGTGGACCCTATTGTAGTCTTGGCAGAGAATGATAAGGTCGTCCTCTCTCAGGCTACTACAGCCCAATCTATAAACAAAGAATCTCATAAGATAGATACTTTAGGTAAGAGGGTCTTTGCTGCATCCACTCTTGGTATGCGTATTGCCGGCTACCAGGGTTATTTCTCTCAGTATGAGTATGTTCTTTGGCATTCGCTCAAGCAAATGGTAGAAGCTCTAGCGGAGTCAGACACTAATTCAGTGCTTCTTCAAACCATAAGCAGGGGTATCGAGTCCAACAGCCAGCAGGTTAAAGCAGCTATCGACGCTTTCGATACTGCCTCCCGGGCGGCGGCAGGCATTTTTATCCGCCATCTCTCCTGGCTGCGCACTTCAGGCTTCATGAATGATGCCCAACAACAGGTCATGGCATTACCCTTTGACGGTATGTATCGCTTCGGTTCTCAAGTAGAGCAAGCTCTAGAGGCCACACAAAAGACTAGGTCTGCCATTAAATTGGTTCAACCTGCTCCCGCCCCTTCTCTGGGGGGGGGGGGTGTTAATAAGCGTCAATTTCATAACTGTCAGTCCTTATGAGGCAAGGGCAGGGGAGGTTTTAATAAAAACCAAGCCCCCCCAGCCTCAAAAAAAAAGCAACAGAAAGCACAAGGGCCCAAAGCACCCAGTGGCGTCTTCTGAGTTTCTGGCCCAAGTCCCACCTCAGCTGGCCGAGGGGGGGGCTCTTTCTCAGTGGTGGTAGGTTGTCTGACTCAGTTCTACAACCGGTGGAAATCCATAACATCTGACAGATGGGTCCTCTGGATAATCCGCAAGGGGTATTCCCTCAATCTTTCAGAGACCCCTCCGGATCGTCCCCCCCATACGACAGCCCAAGCTGTCAGCATTTCAGTCAGAGCTTGTCACTTCAGAGATACAAAGCCTTCTGAACAACAGGGCAGTAGAAATAGTTCTGCTGTATCAACGGAACACAGGGTTCTACTCCCATTACTTTTTAGTTCCACAGAAAACCGGGGGCATGCGCCCCATTTTGGACCTCAGAAAATTGGACAAATTTCTTCCCAAGGAAAAGTTCAAAATGATTTCGCTAGGAACCCTGTTACCTTTGCTTCATCAACACGACTGGCTAGCCTCCCTGGACATGCAGGATGCTTACCAGCATATTCCCATTCACCCAAAGCATCACAAATACCTACAGTTTGTGGCTTTGGGCCAGCATTATCAGTTCAGTGTCCTACCCTTTGGGCTATCCTCGGCGCCATGAGTTTTTACAAAGTGTTGTGCAATTCTCGCAGCACACCTCAGAAAGATTGGAATACAAGTGTTCCCATATCTGGGTGACTGGCTTCTAGCAAGTCTTTCCAGGCAAGGAACTCTCGACGCTGTAGCCATGGCCTCAGACTTTCTCATGTCCATGGGAGTCCTGCTAAATCTCAAGAAATTGCAGTTGCAGCCCTCCCAGAAGCTCCTTTTCATAGGAACTCTTCTGGACTCCTCCTGTGTGAAAGCTTTTCTACCAGAGGGGAGAAGGAACGATATCCAACAGATGGCCCGATACAGAGAGAACAGCTCGGTTCATGCTATCTCGATACAACGGATGCTGGGTCTCATAGCATCCTCAGTGTTCACTCTACCCTAGCTCGCCTCCACATGAGAACCTCTCAGTGGATGCTCAGTACTCAGTCGTCCCCAACCACTCGCCCTCAGTCCTTTCTCATCAAGGTGACAGAACCTCTGAAGAGGACACTCACCTGGTGGTCGCAAGAGGACAATCTTCTGGAAGGGTATCCCTTTGCTCCCCTGGATTATCAGATTTCCGTTACCATGGATGCGTCCCTGATGGGGTGGGGAGCTAACTGTCAGAATCTACACACCCAAGGTACGTGGACTCAGGACGAGTCCCAGCTTCACATAAATGTCTTAGAAATGAGAGCCGTCCTTTATGCAGTCTGGGCTTTGAAGGACATTCTCTGTCACAAGAACATTCTCCTTTAAACGGACAACAAAGCAGTGATGTATTACATCAACAAGCAGGGCGGTGCTCACTCTTACCCTTTATGCAGGGAAGCGATGAGAGTGTGGGAATGGTGTCTAGAGCACAAGGCTCTAATTCAGGCAGTCTACCTGCCGGGAGTGCAGAACGAACTGGCAGACTGTCTCGGGAGAACAGAGACAGATCCTCACGAGTGGTCTCTAGACTCAACCGTAGTTCAGTCACTATTCACAGAGTGGGGAACTCTAGACCTGGACCTTTTTGTATCCCCACTCAACACAAAACTGCCTCTCTTCTGCTTCAGAAATCCAGGGCCTGGCATTTTCTGCCAGGATGCATTCAGGCTGCAGTGGATAAAACGCTTTCTATACACCTTCCTCCTCTTCCTTTAATTCAGAGGGTACTTCTCAAGTTCGAGTCCCAGGGGGACAAAATGATCCTCATTGCTCCCTTTTGGCCTCGACAGATATGGTTTCTATTACTCAACAGTACGTTGGAAACCCCTCCGAAAGCGCTTCCCCTTCAAACGAACCTTCTGACTCCGTGCCCTTTGGTTCATCCCAATCTGAGGTCACTTCACCTTCACGCTTGGCTTCTGAAGAGAGAGAAGTGAACAGGTTCAATGTCTCTTACAGAGTCTGAGATGTTCTTTTGGCTGCGCATATGCCAGCCACTAGAAAAACTTACACAGCCAAATGGAAACATTTTTCTCCCTGGTGTGAAAGATCCTCTTTGAATCCTTTTTCCTGCCCACCAAATAAAGTTCTAGAGTACCTTTTAGACCTCTGAAATTCAGGTCTGCAATACTCTACAGTCAGAGTTCGCCTTTGTGCCATTTCAGCTTATCATGAGCCAGTACTTTCCTTGTCACAGGCTCAGTTACCAGTAGTTAAGAGGTTTCTTAAGGGTATTCTGCATACCAGACCTCCTATCAGATGTCCAGTCACAGCCTGGGACATTAATCTTGTATTAGACATGCTCACTCGAAAGCCTTTCAAGTCTCTAGCTACCTGTGAGCTGAAATTTCTCAGTTGGAAAACGGCCTTCCTGGTGGCCTTTACCTTGGCCCGCAGGGTCTCTGAAATACATGCATTGGTCACAGACCTTCCGTATACTGTGTTTCATACGGACACAGTAGTTCTTAGGACCCATCCTAAGTTTCTCCCTAAGGTTGTTTCAGAATTCCATTTAAACCGACCTTTAGTCCTACCTACTTACTTTGCGAACTTCCAAAATGAAGGAGAGCATACCCTTCATTCTTTGGATGTCAGAAGAGCTCTGCGTTTCTATTTAGGTAGAACAAAACAAATTCGCAAAGCTCAACAACTGTTTCCTTCCGCGAGACCCGGCTGGGTCAACCTGTTGCTATCAGATGCATTTCAGCATGGCTGGTGGCATGCCCTCGCCACTGTTGTTCTGTGGTGCAGGTTAAGCTGGAGGGCAGAGTGTACGCTCACTCTACTAGAGCAGTCGCGGCATCCCTGGTGGAAATCTGCAATGTGCCGATTGCAGATATTTGCAGTGCGGCTACCTGGAGCTCAGTGCATACTTTTGTCAAGCACTATACCCTGGATGTCCATGCCAGACGACATCTTTCGTTTGGCAGAACTATCCTTAATGGACTTCCGTCCTAAAGTTGTGAGCTCTTGGTCTCTCCTGCTGCCCTCTCAGGGGATTATTGGCTCGGTACTCTCCCATCGGTGTGAATGAGTGGTGGAGACTTTATGTCCAGGAAGATATGGAAATTACGTACCTACCGAAATTCTTGATGATCTTGGACAAAGTTTCCACCACTCATTCACACGCCCACCCACCATCCACTGAGTTCACCTCTGTTGTTGGTCTTCACTTCCTCAATCTGGAGGCTTTGAAGACTTCTTTGTTGATCCTTCTTATACGGGTTGTCCGGACTATTTTATATCCGTTTTTTTGTTAGGCTATTCTTCTAGGTTAGTTACGCTGCACCTCCTCAGAAAAAAAGGTACTGAGGCGGTTGGAGGGTCAACGCCGAGATAGTCATTGCCACACGAGCAGAGGCTCATGGTGCTGCTCCTCATGGCTCCATCTCTGGCGCCGGCCCTCCTGCAAAAATGTGCTCCCACTGGGTCCTAGCGCCTTCGGCGTAGATCCCATCAGTGTGAATTAGTGGTGGAGACTTCATCCAAGAAGATCAAGAATTACGGTAGGTACGTAATTTCCATTTCCAGGAGGTTCTGGGGAGCATCAGAGGACTTTGGCATGGGGCAGGGAAATGCAACAGGATGCCAGCAGCAGGAGGAGAAATGATAAAGGAACCGGGGTAAGCCCATGAGGGGGGTTACACACATAAAGCACTAACATGTAATGATGAAGCACCAGCATTCTGTCCATGGTTAGCAGACAATTTCTGTTGTCCAGCTGTAATCACAGAAATCTTGAACTTAAATTTCCTTAGATATGTCTGACAGTATTCTCCAATAGGATCACTAGGCTGCCAGGAAAGGCTTCATTGACAATGTTGGAGCTAATAGAAAAGGAAGATCTTACTTTGAGAGGGCTCTTGCAGTAGGTATTCACATATAGGACTAAGCCGGCAGGCGTCGGGGACCCCATGGAAAAATTTCTAGCTAGCAGTCTCTGGCGGGGGACCGCCCCACGTCAGGTGACAGGCGTCGGAAGACGTCGGTATAAACCCACGCCCGCCTCCCCAGTTCTTTCCCACCGTTAGCTTGTGAAAGTTCCTCGTGGTAGAACAGCGCTCCAGACCACCCTGTGGAGAAGTGCCAGTACTGCCAGAAGTTCAGCTCCGCTACCTGCAAGAGAAGGCAGCAGTCTCTGGAAGCCCATATCATTATGAAGAAAATGGCCTCCATGGGAAAAAGTTAAAAGCTTAGGCAGGCGTCTACTCCCAAAGGTCCTTGAGAAAAAAGCAGGACAAGGAGAACCACGGCGCGGGAATCTGCTTCCACAGCTGCTGCGACTTCAGCTGGAGTCGTGGCCCTCAAGGTAACGTCCCCTCTGGTGATCGCTCCTCGACGGCCATCTTAGTGGCTACCAAGAAGGCGTTGCCCCTCCCATCAGGCACTTCGTGAGCCACCGGGGCAAAGGAGACCTCTGCTTCCGTTAAGGCCACTCCCCTCTCACGGCCTTCCGGTCAGAGCGGGTTCGGTAAGTCAGACATTGGTTCCACCGATGCACGCCCTAACAAGGCTGATGAGCACCCAGCCAAAACCCCTTCCGACAAGGCCGCCTCACCTTTGCAGCCTTCCTCGGGTAGAGAGTCCGATAAGTCAGACGCCGGCTCCTCCGACATCTGCCCGGACACCGTCGATAAGTCGGACACCGACTCCACCAACGACCGCCCGGCTAAGAAGCCTGCGCCAGACCCCATCGATCAGTCTGACGCCCCAGGCTTTCCACAACATCGCACCACATTGTCCTCTGAGGTCCCTGCGTTCCCTCGACTGACACCTGAGGATTTTAACCCTCCTTCCCCAGTCATCACTGGGGACCTCGAGATGCTGCCGTCAGGACTCCCACCTCCTGCGCCGGACCCCCTGACGCGGGATCCTCAGACGCCATTCCTGACTCCGGCTGACCTGACGCTGTCCGGTGTCCCATTACCTGATGGAAGACCTATTTCTCCGTCAGGACTGTTGGACCCGCTTAACGGTATACCACGCGGGCCCGACACCCACGAGGCCAACACTTCCACCATATGGCCTGCCAGCAGGGCCTCTGCCAGGTCCCTCTGCTCCATCAGGGCCCCTTGCTCCTGGATATCCAACACCGTAATACCTGGTGCTGCAGTACCCAGCCCCTCAGTATCTGGCCCAACGGTACCCGACGCCTCAATACTCGATGCTGGGCTACCCGCCGTCAGGTTATGGATATTCCTTTTTACGGGTACCCTCAATACCCATATCCCCCTCCTCCTCCATCTCCGCCGCCCACTCCTCAGCTGCCGGCGGATCTGAAGGAGACCTTGGCCTTCTGGTGGGCTGAGGCCAAGGGTCAGCTCACCAGGGAGGTTGAGCCGTCTCTGACGCGGGACCCGATACGGATCCCCTATGTGGGAGATGAGACTCCCTCCCCGACACCAGAGGACAGCCCTCTGGTGCCCAGTGGGGAGGATATGCGCCCAGGGAACTCCCCAGAGGGGTCGTCCTTCCCCCTCCTAGGGAGGAGTCGTCTTCTTCCTCTTCGTCAGAAACTTCGGACTTGGAGTCCGGCCACTCTGATCCCGAAGGCGAACCCCACACTGCAGAATGCCCCAGGCTGAGGGATCATCTGAAGTCCCCTCTGGAGGACCCCTCTTTTCTGGAGTTATTCAGGAAAATCCAGGAAGTACACCAGTGGTAATCAGTGGAGCCAGACCCATAGCGTAAAAAACTCTCTGCCCAACTGGAGCTGCCCAAGACTGCTCCTTCGCTGATCCCACCTGGATACAGCCTCATGCAGATCTTGTTTCCACCATTTGGAAACAACCTTCTGTGTTGGCCCCCTTTCGAGGAAGGTGGACAGGCTATACCAGGCTCCTAAGGGTGTAGATTTTCTTATCCTTCACCCCAAGGCAGATTTGGTTGTCATAAGCACCGCTCACGGCCATTCCACCAATCCCAAACACCTCAGCTCATCTCCGCCTGATAAGGAATCCCGGCTTATGGACCAGTACGGGAAGAAGATCCATTCTAGGGATGTGGATATGTTGTTCAATCCACACTTGTTGGCAGGTACCTTGCTGCTGTAAGATGGGCCGTTAGGTCTTCAAGCTGGCTCCTCCCACCCACCCAGGTGGTGAAATCCTCGGCTCCGACCCATGACACCAGATCTTCCTTGCTGCTTGGAAGCTCAGGTTCCCTCCTTAGCGCTCCTGCGTTTTGTTGGCCTTTATCCCGCTGTCTCTGAGTTCCTCCACTACTTCCTTTCGGAAGCTTCGTCAGTCCCTCTCTACCAAGGGAGAGGGTCCTTCTGGGTCTCAAACCTCTCGGTCTAAGAAGAAGGACCACAAAGATAAGTCCCAGCGTCGACATTCATGGGAGCGGGAGAGGTTGAGGTTGCTGGTTTCTTGGAGTCCCCGACAGGCCAGCCAGCCGAGACTCCTGTTGACGAGGCCGAGATTTTCCTTGAGCCCACTGATAGGTTGTCGACCAAGGAGGCCGATAACTCTGACACTGCTTCCCCTGGTGCCCTCAGAGGACTGGTCTCGGCTTCCAGTGCCGACATTCCCGGTCAAGGACTCCGAACCAGAGGAGCTGCCAGTTTCCCCTGCTTCTTCCTCGGCCTGCCGTCGGCCGCCCCAATGGTCGAGGTCTCGGTCCTCTTCCGTTTCGAGCCAAGTCCCACCAACATCAACAGTCCGGTCCGTCGCCGCGGAAGAGTGGCACTGCCGCTCATCCTCCTCATCCTCCTCGGCCGAGGAGAGGCTCCGGTGCAAGTTGCGTCGGCGCTATGAGGATCTTATGTGGCAGCAACTTCTTTTAGCCGGCAACAAGCCGACTCCGGCTCCTTCACCGGCGATTACATGGCTGTCGCCTGATCGGCTGAAGCTGTCGCCCGCCTCCAGTTCCTTGGTCGAGGAGCCAGCCGCAGCGCTGATTGCTTGGCCTAATCTGGCTGCTCCACCCATAGTGGTGGAACCCCCGCCTCCTCAACCGAAGACTGGGGCACTGACCAAGGATTCTTGGTTGGGTCAAGGCTTGCCCCACAGGTTGTCGGTCACTCTCACCCCGGACCGTCCTTGGAGAGTGGCTCAGGCGGTTGGCAGCTGTTTGCAGACTCTTCAGAGTCCGATGATTCCTCGCTGTATTCCCGGCCAGTCGACCTGAAATCTTCAGGGGGTCTATCGGTGGACGAGAGCCCATCCTCGTTCCTGAGTATCTTTTGACTCATCTCTGAGTCCACTGGGATGAAGCTCGAACCTGTGCAGAAACGGGCCAGATACCCTCTCACGGAGATCCTGGACAAGGGGGATTCCCCCTCGGAGGCCTTCCTCATGGCAGAGGCCATAGTGGGCCTGGCCCTGGAGCTCTGGCAACGGCCGGCCTCTTGTCCTTCGCCTTTGTCCAGGATGGCCCGTAAGTATGCGGTCCCTACCGGCTCCCTCTCTGGTTTTTCGGAGCACCCCTCGGCTGAGGGGTTGGTGACCGATGGCGTATTCCGGCACTCTGGAAACGCTAGGGACGTGGACAAAGCCCAGGACAGAGTGTCCAAAAAGCTGGACTACTCTGGGAGGAAAGTCTCTGCTGCTGCCTCCTTAGGGCTTGGGCAGGCTAGCTCGGCTGTTCTGATGGCACACTTCTCCCATGCCCTTTTGAGCTCCCTGGATGAGGTGCTTCCTCATCTCCCGGCCGACCTCCAGACCACAGTCAAGCAGGTTCGGGATCAGGGAAGGGTGGTGGCTAAACAACAGCTCCAGACTGCTCTGGACATTGGCGATTCTTGTGCCCGGTCAATAGCAGCCGCAGTAGCCATGCGCTGCAGGGCTTGGCTGTGGATCTCGACCTTCATGGCGGATACCCAGCACAAGCTAGCAGATGTCCCCTTTTTGGGCACCAGCTTGTTTGGGCCTGGGCTGGAGGGCCACCTCCAGCGGATCAAGAAGTCAAACGCCACCTTGGACTCTGTCGCATCTGCCCAGAAGGACAAAGGCTGCCATCAGCAGCGCAAGTCCTTTCGTCCTTACACTCCTGCAGCACGTCCAACCCAGCAACATCAGCAACAGGGCCAGCAGGCTCATTCTTGGTGCCCCAAGGCCAAGTCTACCACTTCCTCGGTTAGGAAGCCTGGAGGTAAAGGTCCAGATGGCCCCTCTGCTGGTTCTTCCTCCAGGCCTGCCCAGTGACGGGTTGTGGGGTGCTGCCCCCAACCCCGTCACACCTCCCTTGGATCCCCCTGTGGGGGGCTGGTTCAGCCACTTCCTTTCCGACTGGTCCGCTATCACCACGGACCGCTGGGTACTGGAGGTGGTCGGCAGGGGCCTGCCTCTGGAATTCGAGCAGGTCCCTCCCTTTTGAGCCCACGCCCCTCGGGGGGGGCTACCGGATCAGTAGCCTCCTTGTCGGCTCTCCGAGATGACATAGTTCTCATGCTTCACAAGGGGGTAGTCAGCCAGGTGGCAGATCCTTCTCCTTGCGCAGGGTTTGTGTCCAGGTACTTCTGGTTCCAAAATGGACGGGGGGCTGGTGCCCCATTCTCGACCTACATGACCTGAACAAGTTCTAAGGCCACATACCTTCCGGATGGTCACTCTGGCTCAGATCATACCATCCCTGGAACTGGGCATGTGGTTCTGCTCCCTGGAGCTTCAGGACATGTTCTTTCATGTCCCAATTTGTCCATCCCATCAGCGGTTCCTCCGTTTTTGAGCAAAAGGGAACCTCTTTGAGTTCCGGATCATGCCCTTCGGCCTTTCTTCAGCTCCCATGTTCTTCACCAAATGCATGGCAGTGGTGGCGGCATTTCTACAGCTCCAAGGGGTCCGGGTCTACCCTTACCTGGACGATTGGCTGATAGCAGCCCCCTCCTGGTTGGAGGCAGAGCGGTCCAGGGATCTGGCCCTCCAGGATTGCTCTCAAGTAAACCATCTTATCAACGAAGTCAAGACGGAGCTCATGCCTTCGTAGGTAATCCAGTTCATCGGGGCGGAGCTCGATTCTCTCTGAGCCAGAGCCCGGCTCCCGGCGGACAGGGATGAGGTCCTTTCCTCCTTTGCCCAGTCATTTTTGGTTGGGCAATGACGGCCTGCACCAGCGTGGTCCATTGGGCCTGCTGGCATATGCGCCCCCTGAAGTGGGGGCTGGCCCGCCAGTGGTCTCCATGCTCGGGTCTTCTAGACCAGCCAGTCTCAGTGACCCCGGAGATGTGGGACAGCCTGCAGTGATGGCTCTTCCCAGCTCATCTGCGGGAGGGTATCCCATTTGTCCGCCCCGAGCTGACGGTCATCTTGATAACCAACGCCTCTCTGATGGTTTGGGGTACCCATCTGGGGGAGCACAGGGCCCATGGTATCTGGTCCCCCTCAGGAGTCCCGATGCCATGTCAACCTGCTGGAGCTCAGAGCGGTCCGGCTAGCCCTGACCGCCTTCGCTCCATTTGTTCGGGATCAAGTGGTCCAGGTCCAGACGGACAACACCATGACCATGTACTATCTCAACCAACAGGGCGGGACGCACTCCTTGCCTCTGTGCAAGGAGGCTCTTTGCATATGATCTCTCGTGCTCAGTCTGGAGGCGGATCTCCTAGCCATCCATGTGGCAGGAACCTCGAACAGTCCGGCTGATGCCCTCAGCCAGACAGGTGATGCATCTCGCAAGTGGTTTCATCTACCGGAAGTAGTGCAAGACCTGTTCTCCCTCTGGGGCACACCTCAGGTGGACCCGTTTGCCTCCAGGGAGCATGTGAAGCTGAGGCTGTTCCACGCCCGCCCCTCTCAGCAGGGCTTGCTGCAGGGGGGTGCCTTCTTGAGGCCGTGGACCCCAGGCATCCTCTATGCCTTCCCTCCATTTCTCTTGATCCACAAGGTGCTTCTCAAGGCGCAGGTGATTCTGGTAGCCCCAGACTGGCCTCACCAGTTCTGGTATCCAGATCTCCTCA
Organism: Neoceratodus forsteri; assembly: GCA_016271365.2. NCBI lineage: Eukaryota > Metazoa > Chordata > Ceratodontiformes > Ceratodontidae > Neoceratodus > Neoceratodus forsteri. The sequence goes on from CM057455.1 coordinate 346,093,043, forward strand.
GCCTCAGCCCCAGGCTCCCGAGGTGGTTTCCAGCCCTCCCGGACCTGATCTCTGTCAACAAGGGGAAGGCACTCCATCCGGACCTTCAACCCCTGCACCTGACAGCCTGGTTCTTGAGCGGCTAGAGTTCCAGGCCTTAGGTCTTTCCGACGAGGACCTCAATGTTGTTGAGGCGTCCCGTAAGGAGTCGTCCAGAAAATGTTATGCCTTTAAATAGAAGAGATTCTCCATATGGTGTCAGAGAAAGGGGTTGGACCCGTTGTCCTGCCTGTTGGCTAGCATTTTGGACTACCTGTGGTCCCTTTATCAGCAAGGGCTTCGGTTGAGGACCCTTAAGGTGCACCTGGTAGCCATCTCTGCTTACTGGACGCGGGCTGACAAGCAGTCGGTGGCGTAGGAGAAGGTGGTCTGGTGCTTTTTCAAAGGCCAAGATCACATATCCCCTCCGGTGCATGAACCTCCACCTCTGTGAAATCTACTCCTGGCATTGGGCAAGCCATTTGAACCGATGCACAGGTGTGATATCTCCCACCTGTCGTGGAAGACCGCCTTCTTGGTGGCTATTACGTCAGCCAGAAGGATCGGGGAGCTCCAGGTACTTTCCATCGAATCTCCTTACCTGGTCTTCCACAGGGAAAAGGTTGTCCTGTGCCCTACACCCGAAATTTCTTCCGAAGGTGGTGTCAGAGTTCCACCTGAATCAGGTGCTTACTCTCAGTGTTCTACCCGAATCACACCTCAGAGGCTGAGCACAGGCTCTATACCTTGGAACTGAGAAGAGCGCTCGCCTACTATGAAGAGCATACGGTGGATGTTTGGGGAGAGTTTCGCTAGCTGTTTGTCACCTACTCTGAAGCCACACCTGGCAGACCTGCAGCCAAACGGATGATTGGCAGGTGGATCACTTCCTGCATTGATATCTGCCATAGGTTGGCAGGCAAGGAGCCTCCCAGAGGGATAAGAGCTCATTCTACTCGCCATACTGCTACGTCGGTGGCTGCTTCTAAGGATGTCCCTATTCAGGAAATCTGCAGGGCTGCTTCCTGGAAGTCAGCACACACGTTCATTTCCCATTACCACATCGACCTCGAGTCACGCCGGGATGCTGGTTTGGGGGCCTCAGTGCTCCAGTCCCTCTTCCCTAAGTAGGGGATGTGCACCTTGCCTCCCTCCTCCTGGAGAACTGCTAGGAGTCCGCCAACAAGTGTGGATTGAACAACATATCCACATCCCTAGAAATACAGGTTACTCACCTGTAACAGAAGTTCTAGGAGTGTGGTATATGTTGTTCATCCACACGACCCACTCGACCTCCCCAGCTGCGGGGCACACAACCTGGCTTCCAGTGGGCTAGATCTGGCGTCATTGGGTGGAGCCAAGGATTTAACCACTCGGGTGGGTGGGAGGAGCCAGCTTGAAGACCTTCCGGCCCATCTCAAAGCGGCAAGGTACCTGCCAACAAGTGTGGATGAACGACATATACCACTCCTAGAACTTCTGTTACAGGTGAGTAACCTGTATTTCCTCTTCTACCCTAGGCATTAGGGCCCTTAACTATGTTGCACATATGGGGGATTTCCAGAAGACCATCCTTAGCCAGGTGGAATCTAAATTGGACTCCCTTCCTGAGTCAGACTTAGCAGGAAGTGGGTGACCTCGTCCATTCCACTTGCTTGGCCTTTCAGCCCATTCTACGTGCCACTTATGATGCAGTGGACACAGCTGGAAGGAGCTCTGCCTTCGCCGTTGGCCCACTGCGTCATGCCTGGCTCCGCGTGTCAGGTTTGGTCCCTGAAGTACAATCCGCTATACAGGATGCTCCTTTCAGGGGATCGGTGCTGTTCGGGGGTGATGTCAAGGACATCATTACCAAACTGCAGGAGAAGGGTACTGCACTCAAGTCTGTCCAGACTATATACAGGCCCCCTGAAGGGCAGCGGTGTCCTTTTCGTCACCAAAACCGACAAGGACAAAAGCCGCAAGGAAAAACGTGCCAACAAATGGGCCCTTCCAGCAACCAAGACTCCCCCAGCAAAAGAGCAGCGGGAGCCTCGGCTGCTGCGCTGCCCCACAGCTCCTAACTCCCTGCCTCTCCCACTGCCTCTGGAGGTTCCAGAGGAACCGGTAGGGAGGAGATTCTCCTCCCATCTGCCGGGTTGAGAGAGGATAACATCAGATGCTCAGGTGCTCCAGTTGATATCAGCAGGACACTCAGTAGAGTTTCTGCAGAAACCACCCCAAAGACACTCCCTCAGTCTTCCTACTCCCCACAACATCTTCCTCTGGTCCTGGAGGAAGTCATCTCCCTTCTCTCGAAGGCTGCAATAGAGCCAGTCCCCACTCATCTTTGGGGGACAGGTTACTATTCCCATTTCTTCCTAGTTCCAAAGAAGACGGGAGATCTGAGGCCTATCCTAGACCTCAGCTCCCTGAACATGTTTGTGGAGTACAAACGTTTCAGAATGCTCTCCTTGCAGAGCCTTCTACCACTGCTTCAGCAGGGACAGTGGCTATGCACTTTGGACATGCTGGATGCCTACCTACATATCCCCATATGCCCTTCCCACCGCAGATTCCTCCGGTTTTGTTTTCAGGGGGACCACTACCAATTCAAGGCCCATCCATTTGGTCTTTCCTCGGCCCCTCAAGTGTTTACCAAATGCCTGTCTGTGGTAGCGGCCCACCTGCATACCCAGGGAGTACAGGTATTCTTGTACCTGGATGGTTGGCTCCTGGTGGCCTCATCCAGGGAGAAACTCCTGCACTCCCTTTCCCTGCAGGTTTTTACCAGCCTTGGTATCACCATCAACCAGGCCAAGTCTCACCTGGTCCCTTGCCAACACCTCCAATTTATAGGGGCGATTCTGGACACGACCACCGGCAAAGTCTTCTTGCCTCAGGACAGGGTAGACACCCTTCATATGCAGGCCTGTTTCCTGTCCAGTCACAGGAGAGTCAGAGCCAGGTCAGTCCTCCACCTACTCATGCTAATGGTGGCTGCCATTCCAGTAGTACCGTTCACATGGCTCCATATGAGGATTTCTCAATGGATGCTTCGGTCGCAGTGGGATCAGACCAGGGACAATCTAGGCCAAGAGGTACTAGTATCAGTATCGGATCCCATGATCAGGGATTTGCAATGGTGGATTGTTCAGGAGAACCTGTGCCTGGGAGTTCACTTCTGCATCGATTCCCCCTCCCAGACTTTGATGACAGATGCATCCGGAGAAGGCTGGGGTGCCCATCTAGGGTCTCACAGGACTCCGGATGGCTGGTCCAAGTTCAAGCAAAACCTGCATATAAATGTGCTCAAACTGAGAGCAGTCCTTTATGCCCTTCAAGCTCTCCTTCCTTCATCCTCCCCAGTCATCTCCTCATTCAATCAGACAACATGTGCGTAGTCTGGTACCTCAATAAACAGGGAGGAACACGTTCCTACCCTCTGTGCTGGGAAGCGATGAGAGTCTGGTATTGAGCAGCCCAACATCACCATCCCTTGACCGCAGTTCACGTTCCAGGAGTGGAAAACACACTGACAGACAAATTCAGTCGGTCCTCAGCCAGGTTCCACAAATGGGAGTTGGATCAACAAGTTGTAAACGACATCTTTCAGTGATGGGGAGCACCTCAGATAGACCTCTTCGCCTGTCCCCAAAACACAAAACCTCACGCCTTTTGCTCGCTCGTTCCAGGGCAAGACATTTTTTGGCGGGATGCACTGTCTCTGGGTTGGAGGGACAGATTCGTTTTATGCTTTCCCTCCCATTCCTTTAATTCTGAGGGTCCTGAACAAACTCAGGTCGGAGGGAGCCCGAATGATTCTCATTGCTCCCTTCTGGCCCAGGCAAGTTTGGTTCTCTCTTCTGCAACAGTTTTCTGAGGAACCTCCACTTCCTCTTCCACAACAATTGTTGACCCAGGATCAAGGGACCCATGTTCATCCAGGCCTCAAATCCCTTCATCTCCATTCGTGGCTCCTGCAGACGTAGCTAAAGCCCGCTTTGGAGTCTCTCCTCTAGTAGCAGACATTTTGGTGGAGGCCAGGAAGCCTTCTATCAGGTCCACCTACACCGTGAAGTGGAAACGTTTTTCTATTTGGGCACATTCGAAAGAATTCGAGCCTTTCTCGTGCCCAATAAAAGTCCTGGACTACATGCATCACCTCTTCGATCTGGGTCTTAGCCATTCCTCATTGAAAGTCCACATGGCAGCTATCTCCGCCTACCATATTCCCTTTGGAGACAGGACTTTTGCTCAGTTGGAAGTCTCTAAGATTTTCCTCAGAAGGGTTCTCCATTTGAGACCCCCCATCCGCATTCCTGCTCCTCCATGGGACTTGAATTTCATCCTGGAGAAGCTTACTCTGCCTCCCTTCGAGCCAGCAGCAACAGCTGATTTGAAGTTCCTTTCTTGGAAGACACTCTTCCTAGTGGCCATTACTTCTGCTCGGTGAATTTCCGAGCTGCAGGCCTTAATGTGTAAAATCCCATACTTGATATTTCACAAGGAATGTGTAGCTCTACATACCAACCCTAAGTTTCTCCCTGAGGTTGTGGCTGAATCAATCTATTGAGCTACCCGCTTTCTTTACGCAACACTCCAGTCAAGGGGAGTACCTCTTGCATACTCTGGATTTTCACAGAATCCTGAGATAATACACCAATCGGACTAAGTATCTCAGGAAGACTGATCAGCTTTTTGTCTCTCTTGCTCACAAAAGAGAAGACAATGCTGTCTCTAAGCAGTGCTTATCAAAATGGTTGGCGCGTTGTATTACTTTCTGTTACGACAAGTACAACAAGACCCTTCCGGGTCAAGTCAGAGGTCGCTCCACCAGAGGAGTAGCTGCCTCTGCAGCTTGTTTCAAAAATGTGTCGGTGGCAGACATCTGTGCAGTTGCAACTTGGACTTCTCTCCATACCATCACAGAACACTACAGTTTGGACATCGCCTGTCGCCGTAGAGCAGGCTTCGGGTTGGCTGTCCTACAAGGTCTCCTTTCATGCCTGGTTAAATAAAGTGATTGATTGATTGATTTATTCAAGAGACCCATTCATCTCTGAGGTTCCATGCTATTGATAACAGTTCTCCTCCCGACTGCTTTTCCTTGTTCCACAGTGCTTGTGACTCAGTACTAATATGTGAATACCTATTGCAAGAGCCCTCTCGAAGTAAGATAGCACAGTTACGTAAGAACGTACCGTAACAGTAGATTTTCGAGAGAGGCTGTTGCAGTGGTATTGCCTTCCCGCCCTCTGTCCCCCTAAGTTTTCTTTGCTTCATTTCCATGCAGGGAAATGTCGTCTTCTCTCTTGTCTTGCCTTATTTGGCCTCTGGTGGGAAAGAACTGGAAGGCGAGTGTGGGGGACCGCCCTTTTATACCGACGTCTGCTGACGCCGATCACCTGGCGTGGGGGCAGTCCCCCGCCAGAGACTGCTGGCTAAAAATTTTTCCGTGGGGTCCTGACGCCTGCTGGCTTAGTGCTATATGTGAATACCTACTGCAAGAGCCTCTCTCGAAGATCTACTCTTACCATAAAATACAGTTACGTAAGAACCTACCATAAGTGTGAAGGAATTCTCCTTTTTTTAATGCTCCACATTGTCATTGGGGAGTTAATACATATGGATTCTAAAAATCAATACCCATTCCAACTCGGTGGGGGGGGATATTGTCCCATATGGGCGACATATAATACAGTCAAAACCCGCTAATCCAACCCTTGATTATCCAACTCTCCCCGTTTACAGAACCATCTCCCGCTGATGTTGTCAATGACTGCTGCTTAAGTACTCGCGCTTTATGAAAGAAGGCAATTAGTGTTAATTGCTTGCAGGTGCCAATTGCAAATCTCAATCGGATGTTAAAGTGATGTAATTGCTTAGTACCTGCATAGTGCAGTACAGCAATTGAGTCACCCAGCCCGATATCGTGAATTGCAAGGGAAATATACAGGCAGCATCCAAGAAAGACAAGACCGAGAGAGTGACAGACACACCCGTTGGGAGGGATACGCAGAAAAGAAAGACCTATGTTTACCAGTGTGAAGGATTGCCGGTGGACAGCATGCACATCGAACCGGGTGAGTGAGAGAGAGAAAGAAATGTCTGTTGCTGCATATTTCTGTCTTTTGGTGTCCCAGTATTGCTGTGCAGAAGACTGTGGTGGTGGGGCCTTTGCATGCCAACAGGACATCTCAATGGGGAGAGACTTCCTCTGTCTTTGTCTGAAGCGCTGCCAGGGGAGACAGACAGACACACAGACACACACACACACACACACGGCAGGAGCTAGTCAGTGCTCAGTAGGTCGTCTTGAGCTGCATTCTTGGATGCCTATCATTTGTGTCCCTTTTCTCCAGCAGCTGTGAAATGAGAGAGAGGGAGTAAGGCAGAGCAATACCGAGGACAACAGTGCAGACAAGACAATGTGACCGCAACAGCTCCCTGGACGATCAACAGTATCCCCTCCATGCCAGACAGCATGAGAGAGAGAGAAAAACAGTAAGTCAGAGAGAGAGCGAGAGAGCACGAGAGAGATTTCTACGTATCTAAACTTTGTCTAAATGCAGTAAAAGCAGTAAAGTGTCTGCGCTGTGATGTTACACATGTCCCCTATGTTTCCAATGGATACCTATTTATCCAACCTACCCCCCCCCTCCTGTTTATCCAAACTATTCGGATGTCCCCCAAGCAGTTCGGATAAATGGGGTTTGACTGTGTTCATCTGCTGACCACCGCCTGTAAAACTTTCCATCCAAAGGCTGCATCAGCAGAACTTTGGACATCCATTCTTTGGTGCTTGCTGATTGTGTGTGTATGGAGGACCATGTTGCCACTTTGCACAGCTCCAATGCAGATACCTCTCCTCACTCCATCCAGGACGTAGTAAGGGCCCTGGTAGAATGAGCTCGGATGATAACAGGAACTTTCTTCTCAGCTGCTTATGCCTTGGCAGTGTAAGCCCTTAAGGTGGTCTAAGAAGTCTTCTTACCCTTTTTCCCCCCTGATGCAAACAGAACAACGCCTCCAAGTTTCTAAACTAACTGCCCTGCGCAAAACCAGCTTGTGAAATTCCTTCTGTTTCGGATTTGCTGGCTTGGGACAGAAAGATGGTAGACAGACTCCCTGATTTACATGGAAATATATAAGGACCTTGGGCACAAAGGACTCAATAACACCTTCTCATTATGCATTATAAGGTAAGATTCTTTATCTTGCTGAACAGATTATGATGAAGCAGCACATCTTGTAGGACAAAATATGCAGGGGCACAGACAGAAGTGGATCAGAAGGTAACCTACACAGGGTGTGCAACACTAAGTTCAGGTCACTTGGTGGTACAGGCTAGCAAAAGGACGTGTGGCTTCCACTTACTGCCCTGAAAAAGCAGAGAACATCCTAATTAGTTCCCAGGGAAGAGCCCATGGATGGTCTCAGTGCCACCCCAAGAGCACACAACTGTCCCCATAGGGTACTCGACGTTAGACCCCCGTCTACCTCTGCCTGCAAAAAATCCTGTCTACCTCTTCCTGCAAATAATCTAATATTTGCAGGACCGTAGCCTTAGACAGCCTGATGCCTCCCTCTGGCCCAACCAGAGAAGGGATTCCACACACACAGTGTAAAACTGGATATTCCTAAGTTTCGGGAGGCCTTATTCTCCATTGATGGGACGTTTCTAGATTTATCGATGAAGGTAGAATGAAGCACTTGGTGCTTTCCTCGCGTGTTTTCACTTAGTTTGTTCTAGGTTTAGTCCTTCAAAAAAGCTGAGGATAAGGGGAAATAGATAAGCAAGGGGGACTTGTTTTTTTTTTTTTTTTTTTCATTTACTATTTCTGGCTGTCCTTCTCGTTGACCCTTACAACCCCGTCCCCCAACCTCTCCTAGGACTTACTTCTTCCCCAAGTCCCCCCACAGCTTCTCTGTGTGGCCATGAGGTCCGGACAAGTGAGGAGCCTAGGTCACTAGGAGCAGGGAGCAGAGGTCGGCGATCTCCTGCCATCCAGGTTTTTTACGCTCTTCATTCCCCCCATCTTGCTGCTGCTTTACCCCTCCCCATAGGGACGCTGGCATGCTCACGCAATACACAGCACGGCATGTCTGTTTCGTCTCCATGTCTCACTCGCCCTACCAGCCACACATATGCAGGTGACAGTGCTGAAGCAGGATGTGGCATCCTCCCTGCCTGGGAGAGGAGAGCGTCCTGCGGGATGCTTGATCCTCTCTCTCTCTCTCCCCCCCCCCCCGACCAGACCCCCAACAGCTTGAGTCCACTATCCAACATGGGTTGCAGGCGTGGCAGGAGGTAAGGAGCTCAGCACCTCAAACCTCCATGTCGCTGAGCCAGCTTTAAGAATGGGTCACTTCTGACCTGTTACTAATGATGAGGGGCAGAGATTCTAAATGCAAGGCCTATAGAAACTCCCAGGATCCCTCTATCCTCTCGGCTTAAGCAAACACAAAACAAGTGTAAGGCCAAGATTAGGTTCTCTATGTAACCCCCCTACAAATGGGGGTTCCTAAAAGCCTTCCCGGAGCTTGCCCAAGGCTCTCTGCCCAACTGGCGTTCTGCGTAATGCCGTTTAAGTGTGGGTGCTGTGAGTGCTTTTAGAGCCTCTGGTACTGTCTCTTTAAGAGCTGCCTGCCTGCAGCCTTTGATAGTTTGCAAGGGGGAGGGGGGCTGTGGGTTTACTGCTCGACTCCCACTCGAGCTGCGGTTTGAATCACTCCGCTTCTGCTGTCGCTAAGCGAGCAGAGGGAGCATTATTGAAGGATGTAACTATTTTCTGGAACAAATGTAGTGTGGCAGTAAAATTGCGATTTATTTAATCTGTTTCCCTTGCAGCTGGGACTTTGTGTATTCTGCCCCTCCATTTTGGATCAGAACTGCCTCTTGGATCCAGTCGGAAGGGAGGGCGCTTAAAATGGTGTATTGAGCGACCAACCAGAATCAGGACTCTCTTTGGAGCCGGCTGGCTATAGGGGATACAGCCAGTAATTCTGGGAAGTGAAGTTCTGAACTGTAGCGCCTTTTTGCACCAGTGAGGGCAGTATTGAGTGATTGGCATATGCAGCCCTCCAGTGGGATCAGGTGGCGCTCAAACGATATTCCCTGCCTAAACTGCCAAGGGGCAGAGTTGTTGGTGATCGTGAAGGTAGGAGGCACTCTGGCTCCTGCGCTGTGCAAGTTTTCACATGGGAAGCGCATGTGCAGGCCAAGAAGTCGGGCGGCAGAATCGCCGTAAGGAGTGGACAAGATCCGTGGAGGAGTGCAGACAGAGGAGGCTTTACGATTACAGCTACCTACCAGGCTCACCCTGTAGAGGACTGGAGAATCGGCTTCAATCACGCTCGGTCTGTCGGGACAAGTGAAGCTGCGTTGCGTCACTCGGTTTGTGCAGTGAAAGTCATCGGGAGCCTAAAGCAGCTGCCTGGTATGGTACCCCTCTGTTATACATATAAATGTGTGGAGAAGTTTTTTGGATCACAGGTGATGTCCTGCAAATGGTGTGAGAGGGATCGTTCTGCAGGAGTCGTGAGTACTAAATCAGGGTAGCTCTCTGTTCAATGTTTATAGCAAGAGCAAGATCTGTCTGGTTGCTCCACGGGCTGCATGAGCTGAGCCTACTGGCTCTTATTAACCAATTTGGGTCTCGAATACTTGCTTTCTCCATCAGGGCCCCAACCAGCTGCACCAAATAGGCTAGCCTCTTATTGCCTGGGTACCCAGAGACAGTGACTTATAGGTCTGGCCTGTGCACGGTGCCCTGATATAGTAGAGTGTTAAGCTAATCAACCTGATTTCCCCCAACCTTGTTACCTCCCCTTCAATAAATCAGATTTGTTGTTTGCAAGGTACACTGTCTGAACTGTATATTTGTGCTCCCCTCTTGTGTATGGGTTATTGTGTCACCGTATCTTATTTTACAGGGGGTCCTCGGCACCAAGTTGGTCATTCCACTTTGGGGGTAAGTGTAAGTTGTAACCATTGGGTGAGAAGAGTTTGTGGGTCACTAGCAGAAGGAAAGGGGGGTTGCAGTGACCAAGAGGGCTGTGACCAAGTCGTGTTTGACTGTTCCAACCCCGACCTCTGGGTGGAGGCACCCGCCATTGGATCCAGGCCCCTCAACCTGCTAGTGGCGAAGCAGGCAGGGGTAGTAGCCCTTGGGATAGCGCCCCCGAGGGTTACATCTAGAAAACAGTTTTTTTTTTTTCCTAAAACCAAAAATGTTTTTATGGAAAAAGTGAGGCTGCAACCTGGGACGTTATGAATGAGATGTTAGGAAAAAAGCATAAACCCAGGCCCACAGATATTATGTTCATCTTCTGGATTAATAACAAAACCTCAAGCAATTGCTCAAGAGTTCCATAACTTTTTTGCAGATTTGTCAAAATATGTCCCTGTGGACATTCGTGGGGTAATGGATGGCCTATTTTTCACTCTCTAAGAGCTCCAATCCTAGGTGTTATTTCAGGTTTTTGGCACCTAAAGATGTCTTGTGCTACTTTATTGAAATCTCATCCACGACCACTAGTCAGCAAGGATGAGGTAAATTTTAGATTAGTGAAGATCTCTGCTGATGCCCTCTGTTTTCACCTAACAAAAATATTTAATTTATTTTTGTGTGTTAGTGCAGTTTTCCTAGCATTTGGGAGAGTGCAGTTGCTGTCCTTCTCTACAAAGCAGGTGACCAGGCAAATGTCCAAAACTTTTGCCCAGTCTCTTTGCTGGCTTCTCTGGCAAAGATCTTGGAGCGTATTGTTTTGACCAACTTCTTTAGTATCTTACCTAATTATGATGCTGTGGCCCTAGCCCAGCCTGGATTTTGGCCCAGTCATAATACGGCGATGGCCTTGGAAGGGTTCACACAGGTGGTTCATGAGGTCGTTGATAAGGGCAGTTTTTCTGTGACCATCTTTGTTGACCTCACCAAGGCCTTCAAGCTTGTAAACTCCCAGTTACTACTGGTGGCCCTATGTGAACTGGGATAGTCAGAATACATGCTGGACTGGTATCGGAGTTATCTGCATGAAAGGTCCCAGAAGACCAAAGTTTCTGGTCACTTTTCTTCCTCTTCCCTAATTTCTTATGGGTGTTCCTCAAGGGTCAGTTCTAGCTCCCCTTTTATTTAGTTTGCTTTTAAATTCACTTCCCTGAGTATGCAAGAACACAAACATTTTACTTTATGCCGATGATGTGGTTATTTTTACTATTGGGTCTTGTTTAACTGAATTATCGGTTTATTCAAGCTGACTTCTAGAATTTGCAGGAATGGTTCTTAGAGAACAAACTGGTGTTAAAGAGCTATTAGAACCAAAACAGACACAAGAAAATGATACAAACTTTAAGAAGTAGACAGTTGTAACTTTTTATTTCTGAAGTATTTTTCTTTTAACTCTTGCTTATTAGAGTGTTTTCTATGTAAGCATTAATCCACGACAAAGAAGAGCTCTACTAGGGAATTAATGCCTAGTTGGCGGGGAGGGGGCAGAGTGCCTCCAATCGCCAACCAGGCATTAATTCCCTAGTAGAGTCCAACTTTGGAGTGGATTAATGCGCTTGTAACATGGCAAGTGCAGGGTGAATACTGTTAGAAGTCAATTATACGTGTGACAGGAATGAACAGCAACTCACAATATTGCTGAATGCAGTATTATATGCTGTTGAGGCAGGTACTTTTGAGTTAACAGATAGGGTATCTAAATGTCCGGCTGTGCGTGTGCACGTTCACTACTTGATATACATTTATATTGTGACTTCTCATTTAATACAGTTTGTGGCATAATGTTTCTGCTTATAGAACACAGAAATATAACAAACCATTTACTTCTGTGGACTAATGGAGTGGTGTGTTCACTCGTGTTTTTAGTTTTCAGTTGTGATTCATTAATGCATTATGGGGAAAGTACAAATATTTGCGTATCTGGCATCTATTTGTACTATCCCCACAATGCATTGCAGGATTGAAAGGACAGAGGCTGACGATCGCTCCATTGCACATGTAAAGTGCAGCTTTATAGTTCTCTTCCCCGTGAATGTGTTTGTCTATGTTCTGTGTCTCTGTGGCTCGATTTGATGTTTTATGCTGCACTGAAGCTGATCGCAGTTTTCTCTGAGGTCGCGCGGGTGGGTGAGTACAACTCAACAGCATTCACTGTGCCTGTCGGCATCTACTAGCACCAGCTATATGAGAGAGAGAGAGAGAGAGAGAGAGAGAGCTCAATTTCGGATTTTGCCTTTCCTCCAAGGTCCCGCAGGCTGACGGGTGGGTGAGTAGGACTCTGCACCATTGACTGTCACTGTTAGGATCTAGTAGTGCCACCTCTAGGACAGACAGAGAAAAAAATAGCCATACGAGATGTAGTGATTATTTCTGTCTGTGTTTTCTATTAAGCGCAGCTCCGATGTCAAGAGGGCATTACTAGGGGATTAATACCCGCTTGACTTTGTGTCACATGTGGGGTTTAAACCAATCCAATAACTTTATTCCAGTCTTACATTTATTGCCATGTTACAAATGATGATATTGTGCTGGATGTGTGGAACAGCTCTCACCCTGGCAGTTGACATATCTGTGTCTATTCCCCCCACTACATCAGCATTGTGACCTCACTGAGTGACATCACAGTTGCTCAGGAAGAGCCAAGCAGTAGCTGCCGGGTCCGTCATCTGTGATGTCAGTCAGTGAGGTCACAGTGCTGATGATATAATGTGGGGAATAGAACTAGATATGTCAGCTGCCAGGCAGATTGCTGTTCCACACACCACACCACACTTACTGACATCAAGTAAATCTTCTAATTACCCAAAGTGATGAGAAAAATTATCTCGGATATGCTTGCTGGATTGGGTTTTCTCTAACTGGCCAGAGCATATATAAGAGACCACTATGCTTCCAGACGTTTTTAGTGACCACATGCTGCTGGTCTAACAAGTATTGCAACCCCCCTACTAGAACTATCACCAACCGGGTGCTGATCCGGGGTCACCTTGAATAACTAAAAGCCGATCTTGGGCACCAAGACTGGTCAGACATATTTGCCGCAACTAATATGGACATGGCAGTTGATCAGTTCATCTCCTGCTTCAACACAATTTATGACAAGCATGCGCCATTTAAAACAAGGAAAATAAAGGGGACCAGCAACCCCTGGATCACCCCCGACCTTATCGAACTCCTAAAAGCTAGGGATCACCAGTAGCAGAAGGCATGGGCCTCAGGAACCAAATCTAAGCTGCAAAATTACAGAAAGGCTAGAAATGATTGCACCAGGGCAATCCAACTGGCCAGAAGTCAATATATCAAAGATGCCCTCACTAACAGCTGGAATAACCGCAGGTCTTTCTGGAAAGTTATTCAGTACATCACAGGGAAAGACCCCAGAAGTACCTCTAACATGATAAATCTTGATGGAACCCCAACCATGGAGTCAAAAGTCATCGCAGACTCATTCAATAAGGCATTCTCGAACCTAAGCAGTGTCCTGCCATTGGACTATTTCAACCATACCCAAACTAGTAGTAGCCAGGGGAACTCAGCCCCACATTAACCACCCGCCATTCTACTTCAAGGCTGTCTCTGAAAGTGAAGCCAGACGTTACCTCAAGAAAGTGCTTGGGGAAATCGAGGCACAGCATGGATACCCTAGACCTCATGTTTATAGCCCTTGCACTGGAAGAAGTCCTTGTGTCCATCACCAAAATAATCAGTCTGTCACTTAGCCTCTCACAATTCCCTCAAAGATGGAAATCTGTGATGGTCACCCCAATGTACAAGAGTTGAGACCGTGTGATCCTTGGGAATTATTGTCCAATTTCAATACTTCCTCCACTCTCCAAGGTCTTGGAGCGCATCATAGCTGACCAGCTTGTGGAGTACCTGGAGCTACACCAGCTGCAATGTGCCCAACAGCACGGGTTCCGGGCATGGGCATAGTACTGTCACAGCTTTACTTGAATTTACTGGATTCATACACAACTCTTTGGAACAAGGACTCTTGGTTGGAGCAACTTTCATAGACCTAACCAAGGCCTTTGACTCTGTGAACCACACACTCCTTATCGACCACCTCCACTACACCGGACTTTCCTCAGACACAATGACATGGTTCACGAGCTACCTAAACAATCGTTCATAGTAAGTGAAAATCGGAGGTGTTCACTCTGAAAGTAAGCCAGTTCGCTCTGGGGTCCCACAAGGCTCCATCTTGGGCCTGCTATTATTTAGTATATTTCTAAATACTCTCCCAATCTCGTGTCAAGGCAGTATCCTGCTCTACGCAGACGATGCAGTTATTTTCACCAATCACTCCCATCTCATGCACCTTCAAGACCAGCTCCAGAATGCCTTTGCATCCACTGAAAAATGGTTTGCCGAGCAGAAGCTTATACTGAATTACAGAGAAACCAAGTCTGTGTTGTTCACCAGTAACCTCAACAAACACAAGAACTTTCCTCCTATGATCAAAAATGGTGAGGGGTCACCCCTTGAGCTGGTTCAGCAATTTAAGTATCTGGGTATAACTGTTGACTCTACCCTGTCCTACACTCAACACAACAATAACACTACGAAGGCAATAAATAGGAGAATAGGGATGCTGTACAGGAACAAACTCAGCCTGACCCTGGACACTCTGCACCTCGCCATCCATAGTTCCGTTATCTCCCTAGCTGACTATGGCATTACCATATATGGATCTGCCACTGCCCTACGATGCATCAAATCATCCTTGAATAAAGCCTGCCGCCTACTCACTGGTGCTGCTTGACTTGCCAACACGTGTGATCTCTATGCACAGGCCAACTGGCTACAATTTGACAGCAGACTCGGATACCAAACTTGCCTGATTGCTAAAAAAGTTAGCCTTGGATTGATGCCATCTGGTGTCTATGCTGTCCTAACTCCGCCACTGATCCAGCGTACTACTAGGAAATCCAGCAAACAGGTGTTCAGAACCCCACGTTGCTGTACAGCATTTGGGCAGCGAGCCTTCACCTGTAGAGCCCCGTTCTGGATAAATTTGCTTCCTCCCAAGATAACCAATGCAGCATCCTTGGGCTCCTTTAAACATCAGCTCAGGCAACACCTCATCACTGAGGCAACCTGCGACTGCTACCACTAGGCCTCCTACCCCTCCCCTTTTCATAATTTTGGTCGGCATATCTTAAGCACTTCCTGTCCCACACCCCAGCTTTCTTTTTATGCACTTACTCATCCCCTTCCCTCTTCACCTACCGCCCTTACCCCATACCTTCCTCTCCTTTAATATAGCCCTCATTCTCTCATCCTTCACCCTCTGCACCCTCCCTACTCTTTCTGTCCTTAGCAAGCTAGGAAATGTCTCCACTCAGGCATACTTTTTACATTGCCTCTGACTTTCTGTGAAATATGTTTCCAGTGTCTGTCGTCGTTTTCCCAATTGTTCTGTATCCTCTGTTCTTGCCTCCGCTACAATCTGTACTTGTTCTTGTTGAACCTATGCTGTCCAATCCTTAACCCACATGATGTATTTTTACCTGTTATCATACGAAATGTAACCTATGTTTATAATTGTTATCCTGACTGGGTTATCCCCTGATATGGTACCTATGTAAAGAGCTTCTGCTCACAGGCTATCTGAAATGTTAATAAATAGAATAAAAGGTAATGGCTGACTGCTTTTAAAAACTATTATTAGTTTTAGGCAGTACGCTGGCTCCTTAAATGCTTAAAAAAAACAAGGCCATGATTTTTCATGGTCCTAGATTGAAGTCCCCACAAAATCCAGTGATCTCTTGAAGAACACGGGATGGTTTTGATAATGGACAAGTGACAACATTCAGATATGTTGGCCTCACCCTGGACAGCTCTCTCTCTCTCGCTCTCTTATGAATTGCACGTATCATTAATGGATTAGAGCAGTACATCATAGATTGGGTATCCTGTGTAGGATAAATTCCACTATTGTTGCCCTCTGCTAGGAAATTGTTAGCACACTTTCTTGCTTCTAGTTGTCGACTATGGCAGTTTGTTCTGTTTTTCAGCGGGAGGGTTTGCTGTCCAGGGTGAGGACTTGCTATAATGAAGTTGCGCATTTTGCTACACAAGTAACACCGCGTATGCATCACTGTGTTCTGTCTTGACAGGCTACCACTGGACCAGAGAGATTTTCTTAAACTAGGGGTCTTAGCAAAGAAAGTTACCTTGGATACTGTTCCAGTTCTTTTTCATTCCATCTTCCAAAAAAAAAAAAATAACCCACTGTCGACACAATCAGCATCGCATTGCTATTTTCATGTACCAGAATGACGACCACCCTTGGACAAAAAACTTTGGCACACAGACTGCCACAGTATTTTAATACACTATCTATTTTTTTCAGAAGTACTGTTACCAGTTTCAGATATGCATTGGGGGGGGGGGGGAGCTTCTAGGAGCGTGGATATGTTGTTCATCCACACTGTTGGGCATGTCATGTCCCCTTCCACTTTCATTGCATCGACTATGGAGGAAAAAATCTTCCCCAGGATTTCGCCAGTGCCCCTGCTGCCAGATGATGTCGCGCACTGATCCCCACCTCACATGCGTTTACTGCCTAGGTGTTGGACATGACACCTCGTCATGTGGTTTTTGCTCGGCCTTCATCCCAACATTCTGGACAACCGCAAGGCACGCTTGATGCTGGGGAGACCAGAAAAAAGAAACCCGCCGATGAAATTAAAGGAGGCTAGGTGGGCGGTGTCCGTGGCTATGGGCTCTGCCGATCAGCTGGAACAGATGAAGGCATTCGAGGATGAAGCAGCTTGCGCTTTGGCCAGTCGGAGCTTCTTTGTCCCGCTGAACCTAGGCTCTGCCTTTACCGGCTTCTTCAGGGAGACATGTAAGTCTCTCCCCACTCGGGGTGAGGCACCCTCGGGCTTGCACTCCTCCCACTCTCGGAAGAGGGAGAAGGACCCGGTGTCTTTGCCTTGATGGAGACGCTCTTGGGACCGGCAGAGGTCAGTGTCCCAAGAACACACGGTCTCTACCTCTGTCAAGATCGCATCCTCGGTCGCTGGTTTTTCAGACCTTCTGTCTGGCCAAGGGACCAAGGAAGTGGCCAATGAGGTCGAAATTATCCTCGATCCCATCAACCCCTTGTTGCCGGCTGTTCCCAGCGACTCGCTGGGATGGACTCCGGTCCTGGTCTTTCCGGATGAGGAGACCCAGCCTGCTGGTGTCCCCATCAAGGACCTGGTCCCGGGCCCTCGAGTCTCACTGATCCCGGTGTCTCCCGATCGACCAAGTTGGCCTCCCGGATCTCGGTCTTGGTCCAGGACCCCCCTCGGACGATTGACTGAGGAAGAGCCATAAGCTCTCAAAAAAGAGATGACGCCACAGGTCCTCATCCTCCTCGGACAAGGAGAGGCTCCGGCAGAAACGCTGTTGGTACTATGAAAATCTTATGTGGCAGCAGCTGATCTTGACTGGGCAGAAGCCGGCTCCGCTGCCTACCCCAGCCATCACTTGGCTGTCACCTCCTAGGCTGATGCCAACTCCCCCGGAACTGAAGCCCTCGGTTCCTCCACCCTTGGGGCTGGGCTGTCTCCCAGTTAGGCCTACTCTGGTCTCTCCACCGATTTGGGTGGAACCACCGCCTAAACAGCCTGAGGGAGGGATGCCCTTGAAAGAGGACCAACAGGACACCGGTCTTCCCCAATGTCTGTCTGTCTGTCTAAGTCACCCCGGACCGCCCTCGGCGGATCAAGGGTGACTTAGGTTGTAGACCCCTGTATCACGACTCTTTGGACTCTGATGTCACCGGCTTGCACTCACATCCCGGGGATGATGAGTCATCTGTCGGCGCAGGGATGGAGGGAAGGCCCTTCCTTTTTCTAGGGCATTTTCCGCCTCATCTCTAGTTCCACCGGAATGCCTCTGGAGCCTATCCAGTAAAAGGCAGAGTACCCTCTTCATTCTTAAGACAGGGGATACCCCGGCGGAGGCCTTTCCAGTGGCCGAGGCCATTGTTGGCCAAGCCCTTGAACTTTGGCAGCGTCCTGCCTCCTGCCCAGCACCATCTGCCCACATGGCCCACAAGTACACGGTGCCCGTGGGGTCCCTTGCGGGGTTCACAGAGCACCCTTCATCCGAGAGCCTGGTGACTGCCTCTGTGTTCAGGCCTACTGGTAGTTTGGCCAACACTGACTAACCCCAGGACAAGGAGTCCAAGAATATGGACCACACTGCCCGTAAGGTCTGTGCGGCCTCTTCTCTGGGCCTTCATCAGGCCAGCTTGGCTGTTACTATGGCACACTTGTCTCATGCCCTTCTTGGGTCATTAGACGCGGTCCTCCCCTCATCTCCCACCAGACATGCAGGCCACGGTCAAGCAGGTCCGTGACCAGGGCCATACTGTTGCTAAACAGCAGCTCCAGGCAGCCTTGGATATCAGGGATTCTTGTGCCCGCTCGCAGGCAACTGCAGTGGCCTCTGGCCGCAGGGCTTAGCTGAGGCTTTCCTTCTTCCTGGCAGATACTCAACATAAGCTTGCTGACATGCCCTTCCTGGGTACCAACTTGTTCAGTCCAGGAGTGGCCGATCAACTTCAGCGTATAGAGCAGTCCATTGCCACCTTGGATGCTACTTCTGCCAAAGGTTCTTCGGGCAAGAATCAGCAGAAGAGAAAGAAGCTGTTTCGGCACTCTTCCCCTGCGGTCCGGCAGCCCTCCTATCAAGGAGGACAGCAACATCAACAGCAGCAGGCTCAAGCTTGGCGCCCTCTGCCCAAGCAGGGTCCTCAGCAGCCCCGTAAAGGAGGCCGAAGCTCAGGTCCAGGAGCCGCCGCCTCCTCCTCCTCTTCTAAGCCTGCTCAGTGACGGGTTGGGGGTGGCCACCCCTACACCAGTCGCGCCAGATCTGGGTCCTCCTGTGGGGAGTCTGCTCCGCCACTTCCTTTCAGCCTGTTCCACTATCCCTTCGGACAGGTGGGTTCTCAAAGTGGTTGGTCAGGGACTGCCTCTAGAATTCAAGTAGTACCCTCCCAGTCGAGCCCGCGGGAGGAACGGACTTCCCCATGCACTCAGTCTGCTCTTAGAGATGACGTAGCCCAGCTCCTCCACAAGGAGGCAGTAGCTCCAGTGCCAGATCCTCCGACAGACCCAGGCTTTGTTTCCAGGTACTTCCTGGTGCCCCATCCTAGATCTCCATGACCTGAATCAATATCTTGGGTCCCGCACCTTTCGGATGGTAACTCTGAACCAGATTATACCATCCCTGGAGCAAAACATGTGGTGCTGTTCACTGGATCTACAGGACACGTTCTTTCATGTCCCAATCCGTCCGTCCCATCAGCAGTTCCTCTGCATCAGGGTCGAGAGGACCCTGTATGAGTTCCGAGCCATGCCATTCGGCCTGTCATCGGCCCCATGCGTCTTCACCAAATGCATTGCAGTGGTGGCGGCCCACCTTCGGCGTTGAGGAATCAGAATCTGCCCTTATCTCGATGATTGGCTCTTGGCAGGTTCCACCCAACAGGAGGTGGGGAGGTCCAAGAAACTGGCCCTCAAAACCTGCTCCCTACTCTGCCTCCTGATCAACGAGGCCAAGTTGGAACTCGTGCCTTCTCAGGTGATGGGCTTCATCGGGGCAGAGCATGACTCTTGTCAAGCCAGAGCTCGGCTTCCGGCGGACAGGGCAGAGGTTCTCTCCTCCTTTGCCCGATCATTTTTGGTTGGGCATTTGCGCCCTGCCCAGGACTTTCTGTGCCTTCTGGGGTACATAGCGGCATGCACCTCTGTGGTCCGTTGGGCCCGGTGGCACATGCGCCCCCTTCAATGGGAGCTGGCCGCCCAGTGGACTCAGCGATATGGTCACTTTGACCAGCTGATCACTGTAACCCAGAAGATGTGGGATGCTCTCCAAAGGTGGACCGCCCCAGACCGGTTGCAGGAAGGGATCCCATTTGTCCGCCCTGAGCAGACGGTCATCCTGACGACCAGTGCCTCTCTCATGGGGTGGGGAGCCCACATGGGGGACAACGGGGCCCACGGGTTCTGGAACTCCGAGGAGTCCCGATGCCACATCAATCTGTTGGAGCTCAGAGCAGTCAGACTGGCACTGTCAGCTTTCATTCCTCCGCTCCGGGGTCAAGTGGTTCAAGTCCAGATGGACAATACCATGACCATATACTACCTTAACAAGCAGGGCGGCACACACTTCTGTCTGCTGTGCAAGGAGGTGCTCTGCATCTGGACCCTCATAAACTGGTTGGAGGCGGATCTCCTAGCCATCCGTGTGGCTGGAGCCTCGAACCAACTGGCGGATGCTCTCAGCCGCATAAGCCAGACATCCCACGAGTGGTCTCTCCATCCAGAGGTAGCTTACAGCCTGTTCTCCCTTTGGGGCAAACCGATGGTGGACCTGTTCGCCTCCAGGGAAAACAGCAAGCTGAGGCTGTATCATGCCCACCCCCCTCAGCAGGGCTTGCTGCAGGGGGATGCCTTCTTGAGGCCGTGGACCCCAGGCATCCTCTATGCCTTCCCTCCATTTCCCTTGATCCACAAAGTGTTACTCAAGGTGAGGAGGGACAAGGCGAAGGTGATTTTGATAGCTCCAGACTGGCCGCACCAGTTCTGGTATCCAGATCTCCTCAGCCTCAGCTGCAGACCCCCGGAACGGCTTTGTACATGCCCGTACTTGATATCTCTGAACCAGGGGAAGGTATTCCATCCGGATCTTCAATCCCTGCACCTCACAGCCTGGTACCTGAGCGGTTAGAATTCCAGGCTTTGGGTCTTTCCGAAGATGTCTTCACCGTGGTGGAGGCATCTCGAAAGAAATCGACCAGGAAATGTTACGTCTTCAAATAGAAAAGGTTTTCCATTTCATGTTAGCGTAAGAGTCTGGACTCCTTATCCTATCCTGTGGCTAACATTCTCGACTACCTTTGGTCACTCTCCAAAGGTGGTCTACGGTCATCGACCCTTAGGGTGCACCTGGCAGCCATTTCTGCTTACCAGGCGCGGGCCAGTCGGCATACATTGGTGCAGGAGACATTGGTTGGGCACTTCTTCAAAGGCCTGGATCACATATCCCCTCTAGTGCGTGAACATCCACCTCCGTGGGATCTGTTGCTGGTTTTGGCAAAGCTCATGGGCAAGCCATTCGAACCCATGCACAAATGTGAGCTTTCACATTTGTTGTGGAAGACTGCCTTCCTGGTGGCTATCACGTCAGCCAGAAGGACAGGGGAGCTCCAGGAGCTTTCAGTGGACTCCCCTTACCTGGTCTTTCACAGGGACAAAGTTGTCCTGCGCCCCCGCCAGAAATTCCTTCTGAAAGCAGTGTCAGAGTTTCACCTTAACCAGGTGTTGACTCTGCCGGTATACTACCCTAATTACACCTCGGATGCTGAGTACAGGCTCCATAACTTGGACCTGAGACGTGCTCTCTCCTACTACAAGGAGAGGACGGCAGAAATTCGTGGAGAGGTTCGTAAGCTGTTTGTCACCTATGCTGAAGCCACTTCTGGCAGACCTGCAGCCAAACGGACCATAGCAAGATGGATTACATCATGCATAGGTCTGTGCTATAAATTGGCGGGCAAGGAGCGTCCCAGAGGGATAAGAACTCATTCTACCCACCATGCTGCTGCATCGGTGGCTGCTTCCAGGGACATCCCTATCCAGGAAATCTGTCGGGCTGCTACCTGGAAGCCAGCAAATACCTTCATTACCTACTACCACATCGACCTTGAGTCACGCCGGGATGCTGGTTTTGAGGCCTCTGTTCTCCAATCTCTGTTTCCTAAGTAGGGTGTGTGCCTCTTGCCTCTCTCCTCCTGGCGAACTGCTTGGAGTCTGCCTAACAGTGTGGATGAACAACATATCCACGCTGCTAGAAGAACAGGTTACTCACCTGTAACAGATGTTCTAGGAGTGGTATATGTTGTTCATCCATACGCACCCACCCGACCTCCCTGGCTTTGGGTGCACAACTTTGCTTCCAGCGGGCTAAGATCTGGCGTCATGGGGTGAAACCGAGGTGTATACCACCTGGGTGGGTGGGAGGAGCCAGCTTGAAGACTTTCGGCAAGATTTAAAGTGGAAGGGGACATGCCAAACAGTGTGGATGAACAACATATACCACTCCTAGAACTACTGTTACAGGTGAGTAACCTGTTCTTTTAGCAGATTGCTACTACACCTGTCTGTATATTTTTATATTCTGGTTGCCCATGAAAACAAGCTTTGACTCATGTAGCTACTGGATTTTTAAATAAACCAATCAAATCAAACTGCAGACATAGAAACTTTCCTGAGGCCCTTGAGGTGTCTGCCACACTCTCGGAGAAAACCGTATTTTAAAAGTCTCTTCACTTCAGGAGCCATTCTGCCAATTACATTGCCTCTGGATTTGGACACAGAATGGGATCTTGATTGAGAAGGTCCCCATGAAGTAGGAGACAAAATGGAGCCTGTTGGGCTAGTTTCATGAGATCTGAGAACCACTGCCTTTTTGGCCACTATGGTGTTGTCAGAGGGAAGATTCCTCTTGACACCCTTATCTTTTGAATTACATTGGAGACTAGTGGCAGAGATTGGGACAGGGCAGCTACCGCCTCTGCCTGAGAGCACCAATACAGACCGAAGAACTTTGGTACCTGAGCATTTCCCTCCTGCACAAAGAGACCAATATGAGGAAACCAAACCTTCTGCACAGAAGATTGTACATCTGAGTTCAGGGTCCATTCCCCTGGATTGACTTTCTCTCGAATTAGCCATTCAGCCTATGTACTTTCTGTTCCCATCAGATGGACTGCAAAGAGATCCATAAGATTTTTCTTTGCCCATTGTATGACCCCTGTAATTTCTGCTGGCATAACTTGGCTTCCTATGCCTCTTTCATTGTTTATGTATGGCACAGTGATGGTGTTACCTGACCTTACCTTCATATTCCTGGACTACATCCCACTCTGAAAGTACAGCAGAGCGAGGTACACAGTTCTTATTTCTAACATGATTATCTGGAGCCGTTGTGTCCAGGGGTTCCAGACCCCTTGAATTGGGACCTGGTCCTGGACCACTCCTTAGCCCGACAGGCTGGCATCGATTGTCGGAATCAGTTCTTGTGGGACTTAAGGAGAGCCCCCTTGCTGAGGTTTTTTGGGGTTCTCCCACCATGCCAGTGGCTGCAGAACCGATTGCAACCATTCCTTCACCATGCTCTTCGGAAGAGATAGCATATGAAAACAAGCCCATAGTACCAGCTCTATTGCTGCAGTCATCAGACCTAGAATCTGGAGAAGTTTGTGGGTAGAAACCACTGATTGGGTTCTCAGCCACTGACACTCTCTCCTTAGGTTCTCCTTCCTGGATGAGGAGAGGAAAATCTTCCCCTCATACATGCAGAACTCTATTCCCAGGTGCTTCAGCCTCCAAGACGGTATCCGGGAACTCTTCTTCTGATTGATGGCCGAACCATGAGTCCCAGAACCTCCCAGGTCATTGTCACTGATCTCTCTGCCAGTTGTGCAGTGGGAGCCCGGAAGAGCAAGTTGTCCAGGTTGAGGTATATGTGATGACTCTCCTGCCTCAGTTGTGTGGCCAGTACAATTAGAATCTACAAAAATACCCTGGGAGCTGTTGCAAGACTGAAAGGGAGTGCTCCATACTGAATCGCGAATCTCAGGATCGTGTCCCTGAATCACAAATCTCAGGAACTTCTTTTTTTTTTTTTTTTTTTAAACTTAGGACACACAGAGCAGAATTAGATAAAAATTTCGTTACACATCTTGTTGAAATAGAATTTATCATCATAGTTGTTGCCAACCAAAGTATCACATAAACTAAAATTTATATACAGAAGGAAAATCCATGTATTTGTGTTTACGGCCACATTTATATAAAGAAAGATTAACAGAATTACTCAATTATAATACAGTGTGGCAGTAGACTGTTACAGAATTCAAATGCAGGGGTGAAAATTAAGGGGAAGTCTGGGGACTGCAACCCCCCATACCAACTAACTAACCAATTCAGGTCCCATCCATAGAGGGCTCCAGAGATTGCTCTCCAGCGGGGAAGAGGTCTCTGGGCTGGCCAACCTTCCACTGAAACGCACGAAAGAACTGTCTATTTGGGAGGAGAAAGCTTAAGGGGGCTGTTCTGGGCGAGTTTGTGCAATGCACATGAACCACTTATTCCAGCAGTTCATCAGCTCTGGTACTCTGTTTTGAAGTCTAGCTGTCATGTGTTCCAGCTTGTATATATCATATACAGTATCTTCCCATACTGGTATAGTGGGAGGGTCTGGGCGCAACCTTAGTCATGTAATGCATTTTTTTGCAGTGCTTAGAAGAATATTGAGGAGGTATATTTGATGTGAATCTTTAAAATGACGCGGGTAATGTAAGAGAATCCCTACGTCTGGGGAAAGTGCACCTAGGCCTGGAAAGAGGTCCAGGATCCTATTTTCTATCCCCACCCAGTAGACTGTTAACACCGGACACAACCTGAATATATATGCATGGGTGGCCATGTCGTATCCACAATGTCTTCAACAACTGGAATCCCTTCGCTTCGTGTACTTGGCGGTGATCTGGGGTGTGCGAAAGAATCTGGAGACCACCTTCCAGGAAAACTCCCTCCAGATGTAAGAGTTGGATATATTGTGTTGTCTTTGCCAGATTTGAACCCAGTCTTCCTGAGATAGGTCAACCTGGAGTTCGGCTTCCCAGTGAAATTGTACCAGGTCCATGATATGGGAAGGGGTTTCCCGGATGGCCTTATAAAAGCGAGATAGTAGGTGGCTTAAATCCCCCCTGCTAACCCAATTCTGGATTCCAGAAAGTGGCGGATCTGTAGGAATCAAAAGAAATCCCTCTGATTCAGGGAGAACTCCTGCCTAACTTGTTCGAATGATTTAAAAACATCCTCATCATAAAATTGGTAGGGGTGTTTCAGGCCCTGATGTGTCCAGTTACGGAATGTTATATCTAGTTGTGCCGGAGGCCAGTGCGGATCCTCTGCAGGAATACTTATCCAGGTCGAGAGAAACTTATTAGCAGGTCGAGTCAAAAACCTAGTCCAGCATTGGAGAAGTCCCTTAGTGAAACTGGATCCACAACCCAGTGGAGTGTTGTTATGGGGTTGAAACACTAGAGAGTAATTTAATGGGCGATCTGCCATCTTCCTCTCTACCACGAGCCAAGGCGGGGATTGTGACTGAGGAAGAAACCAGGACATTATATGTGTGAGTGGCTGCTAGCCAATAATTATAGATACAAGGGAGAGCCAGGCCTGCCCTATCCTTGGAGCATTGGAGTTTGCCCAGTGCTATTCTAGGTCGGGTATTCATCCATAAAAATCTATTAACTGAACGATCCCATTCTCGTGTCCCTTTACTTTGTAACGGTATTGGGATATTTTGCATTAGATATAACATTTTTGGAAGAGAGTTTATCTGGACAGACTGTACGCTGGCCAATAAGGAGAGAGAGTGAGAGAGAGAGAGAGAGAGACAGAGAGAGAGAGATCCAGCACTCCAGGTTGGATTTAATTTTTGAGGGAGTTGGGATGTAGTTGACGGAGTAGACGTCCGGGGAATCTTAATTCCTATGTAAGTTATATAGGATTTGTCCCATTTGTAGGGATATCTCTGGGGAAGCTCAAGAGGCAATGGAGGTTGTATAAGTAGAACTTCAGATTTGTTCGGATTTATTGTGTAACCTGTAAGGCCCTTTATTTTTTGTAAAAGAGAAGTGAGAGTCTGTAAGGATTCTTCTGGATGAGTAATATAGAGGAGAAGATCATCCGCATAGTAGGCTACTTTGAGAGGAAAATTCTGAAATTTTGTAACTGTGCAAATTAGGGGTTTGGCGGAAAAGCTGGGCGATGGGTTCCACGAAAATAGCAAACAAGTAGGGGGATAATGGACAACCCTGACGTGTACCTCAGAAGAGTGGGAAACGGTCAGAATGTGATCCATTCAGTGTCACCACTGCCTCTGGTTTAGTATATACGCCTTTGATGGTGTCTAAAATTAGCCTGGGGAAATTAAACTTTTGTAGGACGGCTTGTAATAACTCCCAAGAGACCGTATCAAAGGCCTTTTGAGCGTCTAGGCTAAGGAACGTTTGGGGGGTGGATTTTGTTGAAATAGCATGCTCTATTAAATAGAGTACGTTTTATATTGTCTGTGGTCTGTCTACCTTTGATAAACCCTGTTTGTTCTGGGTGTATCAGAGTAGGGAGAATTTTGATCTAGTCTGTGGGCCATTATGCTGGTATAAATTTTATAATCTTGGTTGAGTACA
Source organism: Neoceratodus forsteri (assembly GCA_016271365.2). Lineage (NCBI taxonomy): Eukaryota > Metazoa > Chordata > Ceratodontiformes > Ceratodontidae > Neoceratodus > Neoceratodus forsteri. The sequence continues at coordinate 346,119,326 of CM057455.1, forward strand.
GATATAGGGCGATATGAATCACAGAGTTGTGGGGGGTTTCTGTGGTTTCAGGACCACCGAAATTGTAGCCTGTCTCCAAGAGACCGGGAAGGAGGAGGATGTAGTATGGCCCGCACGCAAAGCTTGTAGGAGGGGGGCTTGTATCGACTCCAGGGTACATTTATAGAATTCAGGGCCAAACCCATCGGGTCCTGGGGACTTCCCATTTTTGAGGCCTTTAATGGTAGTCTGGAGTTCCAGAAGCGTGGGAGGGGCTGCTGTCTGTGCCCTCTGAGACTCTGAAAAAAGCAGGTAAATGCAGTTGGGCCAAGAAGGTAGATATTTCGTGGGGATCTGGTATTCCCTGAGGTGAATAGAGAGATTGATAATATGATTTAAATGAATCGAGAATCTGTCTGGCAGAGTAGAGAATCTGTCCGGAGACAGGGTCCTTAATTTTGGAGATGGTACGTTGCTATATCTGATTCCTCAGACGGTACGCCAGGATCTTGGAGGCCCGGGCCCCACCCTCGTAATACCGTTGCCTAAGCCAGGCCAGCACCTGCTCTGTTTTAGCCGACGAGAGGCATTGTATCTCGGCCTGTGTCCAGGAGATTAAGGGAAGCAAATCTAAATCTCCTTGCATGTGTGCCTCCTGGAGAAGTCTAAACTTCTCCTGTAGTGCTCTTAGCTTTGCCTTGGCCTGCGTTTTCTTATGCGAGGCATATGCAATAATGGGACCTCTGAGCATTACTTTAATAGTGTCTCAGAGAGTCTGAGGAGAAACCTGGGGGGAGGTGTTGTCCCGTAGTATCTGAGATTCATGCCTCTAAATGTTCTCTAAACTCCCTGTCTCGGAGCAAAGATGGGTTAAATCTCCACTGAGAATTTTTCATCTCCTTATTAAGATTAAGTTCAACTGTAATGGGCGCGTGATCTGATAAGCAGATGTAAGAATATCAGCCGATCTTATCAGATCTGTATATTCTTTGGAATACATATGTAATCTAGTCTAGAATAATGTTTAAAGGCATTGGAGAAGTAAGTAAATTTTCGTTGTGACGGGTGGAGCTGTCTCCAGGTGTCTACAAAGCCCACGTCTCTGATCAGGCGTCTAAGATATTTCTGACCGGAGGATTGTGAAGGAGGGGGTGAGACAGAAGAGTCCAGTGCGGGATTAAGAAGACAATTGAGATCTCCTAATATCAAGATCCCTTGTTGCCGTGTCAAGACAGCATCAATGAGTCACTGGATGGTGGAGGCATCCGTGCCCAAGGGAATATATACACTACAGAGTGTTAGTATCTGTTGATTTAATTGAACCACTGCAAGCGCCAACCTACCCTCCCTGTCCGAATACTGATCTATGATCTGTAGTGGCGAATGTCTTGGGATCAGAACAACAGCTCCCCTTCTTTGCCCTCTCTGATAAGAGGACACTATCATCGCCGCAAATCCAAACTTTAGCAGTTTCTGGTGCTCCGAAGAGGAGAGGCGAGTCTCCTGTAAAAGAAGCGCTTCAGGGTTTAGTTTGAAAGCTCGGATCATGCGGTCTCTTAATGGGGCCAGCCAGCCCATTGACATTATGGGAAGCAATCTTAAAGGGAGACTGCATATCTAAGTCTATGTGTAAAGTCTATATGGTCTCCTGAATCCCATCCCCCCCTCCACCAAGTTTCATATGTCCTTGGCATGAATTTCCTGTGCATTATGGTGCTTCCGAGTTGTATAAAAGTTTACTTATTTATGCTCTAGGTCCAATTGGGTAGGGTAAAGAAAATTATTAACTACCTGGAGATTACAATAAGGCCAGTTAGGCCCAACTATAATACAATAAGTTATGTCTAACAGCTGGACAGGTAAGGGATAACATATTTGCCAACTGGGCATAGCTATAGTGCCACATAATAATGGCAACAGTTCACTAAGCAAATAAAAAAAACTATGTACAGACCCTCATAAAGAGGGTTTTCTACGACTTTGAACAATGCATGGTCAAATGTGACCTGCATTAGGGACAAGTCTATTGGCTGTCCGTAGTTAAGGACCCACTCCAAAATATGGAGTGGGACCAAGGGGAATCTCTGGCCCCTAAAGTTAAGGAGGGGGAGGAAAGTAATAAGGGTAACACATATTGTGGGTAACTGTAGAAAAAGGAATGGGAAAGTGAGGTGGGGGGAAAAAAAGTGCTGTTCCGTCAGGGCTCTGCTCACAGATTGGTTAAGAGCTTGAGGCCAACCCCTCAGCATATGGTATAGAGGGGGATAAATAATGTGACCTAGTGTGTCACAGAAATATTCGCATCCAGAGGTCTAGGTGTGACATCTGAAAAAAACAAAAAGAAAAGGAGTGTAAGGTCCCGCGGGGACATATCCATCCTTTTCCATCAACATTAGTCAAACAAATCAGAAGAACTCAATTGTAGTCCAGATTCAGTTCAAGATGTAATCTGTGGGGGTTTAGGTACAAGAAGCTGGCTTGGTGGAAGTTTGGCAAAAGTTAATGGTCTTCCAGTTCCAAGGAAAGTGGGGAGGCAAAGGAGGCATGGGCTAAAGACAAGTGGAATCCAGTAGAGGGGCCGGGGGCCACCAAGGGCCCTGACTGCCTCCCAACCCCAGAGAGGCAAGGGGAGGACACCACAGATGAGAGAGGCAGCTAGGGGGGGATCCCAGAACATCCAGAAACACCAGTAATCCAAACCACTTCTCACCCCATAGAGTAATACTAGTGTCAGAATGGGCAATTTTATGGGAGGATGGTTCATAAGGGGTTGGGGGCACCAGAGGAGTCAGCCCAACGAGTATAATATTCATTCCCCCCATCCACTACAAGGTCCAGGACTAGCAAGAGCAAAACCTCCCGACAACCCGAGAGCCCCGAAATCAAGTCTCAGGCTATACAGTATATTTTCCTTTGATGCTATGCGAATCATAGGTGTGTGGTCAGTTATCGCCAGACAGCCCAGGGCCGAGGAGACCAAGGAGCCTGCCCTATTTAGCGGGACCATATTGTGTATCTGGCTACTGTATATTTAGCTGCCCTATCCCCAAGTCCCAGGAGAGGTCCGGAGGCCTGGCTGGGCGGAAGACGTCCGGCCCTGGCCTACCCACCCCATTTCAAGCTAGAGAACAACTGAAGACCCCTATTTAGCGGGGACTTAACAGTCTAGGCGTTACCAAAGTTATGCCGGACCATGTCTGCTCCAGGCCAATATCCTCCTGCCCCAGGTCTCCCTGCGACGACTCACACAGTTACATTGCAGAGTCCCAACAGTTGCTCTCAGGTTGTTGGAGGTACCCTCCCGGCCAAATCTTGATGTCCAGTGGGAGACAAGCCCGTGGGCGACTTCTCTCCACCCCGTCCAACCCCTCAATCTACTTAGACTAGACGTGGGTCTCCCCCTATTTTGCCAGCCCACCCCCGAGCATCCCCCCCCCATAGGGCAGGAGTACCATCCGGGCAATCCCCGGGCTCTTCAGCCAACCTCCCTGCCATAGTACTCACTGTGAAGCCTTGCCATCACATTAGTTAAGCAGGATTGCCCGGAAGACTGGGCCAGCATTTATGTAATTGATTGTGTGGTTGCTTATTGATTTGGTGATGGTGAAGGATCGGCTGTCCCCTCCAGGCCATGGCTGTCTGAAGTTCTCTGAGGGAGGTGTATCGGGGTTAACAAGGTGTATCCGAGCTTATTTTAGGTCCATCAAGTCTCTCTAGGATGTCCATCTCCAACACCACACAGTCCCGGAGAGCAATGGTACGAAAATGCAACTGCAGACCAGCAGGGGGTCGGGTGGTCCTAGATGTTGCCCTGCAAGCCCACGTCCCATTAAACTTAGGGGGGAGATAATTTCAGAGAGAGGGGGAGCACACCAGAGAGCCTAGACCATACTTCAACTCAGCCAGCCATTTAAACCTGTATTGGACCACCAAGGGGCAGGTGAGCGAGAGACGGCCATCTATCTCAAGTTTTAGGATATCAGCAGTGTCTCCTCATGTGTGGGAATCTGGGGGAGACGAGCCAAAAAAAAAACCCATCCAGAGAGTATTTAATCCTCCCTCCGTTAGTCTCATTTTTCAGTTCTCTTGCTGTCGTACGGTCGGTCGCCCCAGACCGACAAGACCCCTTGACTGTACCCTATTTAGCGGGCTAAAGCAACAAAGGTGCCTCAAATCAAATGAAATGTAGCCCCTTATTAGGCTTCAGGGTCTTAATGGCCCATACTGACTGCCTGACAGTCCATTAGCCCCTACCTCATCTGTTGTCTCAATTGGCCCCTATCTAACGGGGATTGGGCAAAAGGAAAGTCCAAACATGCCATCTTCAAGCCTATTCAAAAAGGCGATAAACAAGCGAGAAGGAAGGGAGAGAGAAAAAAACATGAGGGGGGGTCAGGGGCTGCCTTCTCCCACCCATTGCAACCCAGCAGAGGTCCATGTATAACTGGCATTCAGCTCTGGAATCCATCCACGAGGCCTGGCAGAGCTGAATCTGTCTCCGCCCTCCCGCCTCTCACCCAAACGAGCAGCCCAGGATAGTCTTCGTATTTCGCTCCTCCTCAACTCCCCCGTACACCTGCTATGTCTAGGTTTAATCGTCACTGGTCCAGCTCTCCGATCGCGCCCCCCCCCCCCGGGAAAGGAACACTATCGGGATTACATACGTGTGGCCTGCCCTCCGAATAGAAGTTTAAAATCCACTCCCCTGTGTACCTCTTCAGACGTAGCTCTGCAGGCCCGACTTCGCCAATCATTCACTCACAGTGCCTCAGTTCGCTCCAACTTAAGGGAATTTCATCTGTTCTGCCTGGAGAACTGTGCCAGCATTTTCTTGATGGATTCAATGGTAGCTTGTTGGTATGGAAGTTGTCTAGGGGATGATCTTCTCGGAGAGCTCTTATCTTCAGATTCTCTCTGAGGTAAGCGGATCGAAGCTGGTAAAGTAAAACCCCTTTGTTTAAGATCTAGACACACAGCCTCCATGGTGTCATAAGTTTGTTGTTCTGATGGAAGTTGAACCACTAGTTTGCTGGGATATGGGGTTCTGAATTTAAGCTTTTGTTGCCTTAGGGAGGGAAAGAGTAGAATATAGGCTCATCTTCTCTGCATCGTGGTAGGTGCATAGCCGTTGTCAACGAAGATGTGTGATTCTCCACAGAAGATACTTGATTTTGCCCAGGCTTGTTTTAAAATGAGTTCTTTGGTTTGATATCTAGGGAACCGGATTATTATAGACCTAGGACGAACTGTGGCTGATGTAGGTTTCAGTCCCAAGGCTCTGTGCAATCTCTCTATTTCGAAATTAAAATCTGCGTCAAGATTAAGAGCTTCCTGTAGGAGGCACTTTGTGAAGCTGAGAAGATTCATGCCTCACCTATTTTCAGGAACCCCGTACACACAGATATTTTTACGGCGGCTGCAGTTTTCAGCGTCGTCCTGTCTTGCAACTGTGAGCTGGCAGAGGTGAACTATTTGCTTCAGGGTGTCTTGCATTTGAGAGACAGTTGAGGCCTGCTCCGATGTGCGTTGGTCTAGGGAGGACACAGTGCTATGAAGTTCAGCGAGCTCTCCTTGAAGGACTCCTGGGTTTGTTTAAATGCTTGAAAGTCCGATTTGAATTCTTGTAATTCCTGTAATATTTTGTCTAACTTATAATCCATTTTGGCTGGTTGCAGATTTAGATTTATTTCTTCAGGAGGCTTAGCTTGATGCGCCTGAGAGGCGTGTAGGCCCCGGAGTCAGTTATGTCTTCGTCTGAAATCTCTGTTTCCGGGCATATTGGAGCAAATCTATAGGTCCTCCTCGCAGGTTGCAGGTAGCCATATAGTTCTCTGTATTTTTTCAGTTGTATTTATTGACTTTGTGGCTAATTTAATAACTAATAAAAGGGTAGCGGGCCGTGCACTCGTGAGCTATGCTGCTATAAGCCCGGAAGCTGCACCGAAAGTCGAATCTCAGGAACTTCTAGTGTGGCTGCTAGATGGGAATGTGGAGAATAGGCATCATTCAGTTCTATAGAAGTCAAATAATCCCCCAGTTGGACCATCCAGATGATTGATCACAATTACATAAGGTAATTCTAGTGGGGGTAGGAGGAAGTAGGCGGCTGATTAACTAGGATCAGCAGCTTATCCATTAGGTAGGGAAATGGGCAGCCTGTGTGGGCCATGCGGTCCTTATCTGCCGCCAAATTCTATGTTTCTATGACTTCATGAACGGTATGTGGCAGGCAAACTTGTTTAAATGTTTCAGGTCCAGAATGAGAGGGAGGCCTGACGATTTTCTTGGAGACTACAAAATAAATTTGGATGTAATTGTAAATGAGAATTTCTTCAATTTGCTCTCCAATAAAATGTGGTGGTGGTGGTGAGGAGGAGGGGGAGGAATTGAGTAGCATCACGTGCTCTTCTTGCATGGAGGAACTAGAACAGTTGCCTCAATCTGTTTCAAATGATTGAAGGTCTGGCTCACTGCCAGCCTTTTCACTTAATTTTGTGGCACCAGAGATGGTAGGAAGCAACCTCTCATGGGTACCATGGAAAATTCTATGGTTGGCCCATAGCCAGTATCTCCAACACCCATGCATCCGGTGTTTGTTGGGCCTATTGCTGGCAAAAATTCTTCAGTCTCCGACCAAGGGAAGGGAGGCAGAGATGGGCCCGTATACCTTAATTGTGAAGAAACCTCTTCTCTCTGCACCTTCATTGTCTGTGGGTGAAGGATCCTCTGTTACTGTTACCCTTGAATCCAGAATAGACTCCCCTATTCCTCTGGTTTCTGAACTTTCCGAAAAGGGCCAAAAGCCACCTCGTGCCTGCCACTGGTTTGCCTTCAGTTGGTATCTGGACACTAGTAGTTGTCCCTTTTTGTCTTGGATAGCTTTCAGAATATCCACCAGCCCAGAGCTGAATAAGAGGCGTCTGACAAGAAAAAGTTAAACAGCTTTGAGTCAAGTGCCTGGTCTACGGCCCAGTGTTGAAGCCAGACATCGCACCTCAGTTGCCACAATGTGATGCGTGGAGTGAGGTGACCTCCACAAGCTGTCCACTGCTACATCCCCTAGGAAGGCAGAAGCCATATATACACAAGCTTCAAAGTGTTTGCCCCTTCTGACTGTAGAGGGGCGTAGCTGCCCAAGGCAGTGACCAGTGAGTTTAACGCTCTATAAACAAAAGATATATTTCAAACAACATGAAGTCTTGCCGTATTCTGACAAACTGCAGTTAGCTCCAGCCTTTAAACTGCCCCGGAGAACATAGGGTTAAATTTCTATGCAGTGCATAGAACGTTGAGCTCGAGCTCAGTTGAGGTCTCTGTCTGCAGCCCTTTGAAACCCAACCATCAGATTTTTCACTCCGCCTCACTGAACAGTCGCTCCGGGGATTTCTCCTTCAGCTCGGTTCAAAAGTCTGTTAGTGTCAGTTTTAAACCAAAATTATTCCGCATCGTCGGTTCAGGCTCTGTCTGTGGTACCGTGAGTACTAGATAGTTGTTTCTGATTATTGTGTGAAAATTATAAGTTTGTTTGATCGGTTCGACTGAACCGATCCTTGTATATTGATTTCTTGTACTTTACTTTAGTGTGTGGTTACTGGTCCTTATCGGTTCTAAAAAAAAAAAAAATATTTTAAATGTTTTTTTACAATACCCGTGACACGGTTAGGAACCGATAAGGGAGTCTTGCCTGGCGGTTGCCGAAAAAGGGTAAGTTTGGGTAGGTTGGCCATGTCTGAGAAACCCAAGAAAAAAACCGGGCCCACTGGGTTTCAACACTGCAGTGAGTGTGGGGAAGTCTTTGCTAAGGCCGATCCCCACACCACCTGTGTTTATTGTCTGGAGTTTGAACACCTCGATACAGACTGCCAAATTTGCAAAAATGTTCCCAAGTCTACCCTGGAAAAGAGATTAGGTAGTCTTAGGGAAAAGGAGGCCAAGAAGTCCGCTGACCCGGATGGCCAGTCCGGTTCGGTTCCGACTGAACCAGGAGTGCCCTCTGACCAGGGCGATACTTCGGGCAAGAGGAGAGCCAATCCTGAGGGATCGGTTCCTACAAAAAGGAAAGGAAAAGAAAAGACAAATCATCCGGTTTGGATCCAGAGGTTCATGTTCTGACCACTGATGAGATTGCCCGAGCGATTCAGATTGTTGAATCGCTTCGCCCGGTTCCGTCCGATCCGGCTTCATTGGCTAGGGGCTCGATTTGGTTGGTTCCACCGGTTCAGGAATATGCCCGTGAAGATTTTTATGAACCGAAATTTGAGGAGGAGGTGGATTTTGAACAGGATGATGACTATGATGGAGCAGAAAGTCTGGATGTGCCCATTGGACTGGACATTTCCCAAGACAGACCTTCTGGTGTTTCTCCTCCTAGGCTCTCTGAGTCCCCTCCCCACTATTTGTTTTATAGGAAAGTGGCTGAAACTCTTCTGATCAAGGAGGTGGTTGCGGATTGGACTGAGACATCTAAGGTGTACAGTTCCATGCTGCTGTGGACTCCAGTGATGTGTCATCAAGAGTCATGACTACATCTGTGGCTGTTAGGAGAATGGCTTGGCTCAGATGTACTAGCCTCTCATAGGACCACCAGGCTAAGACCATGGATTTCCCTGTGGTAGGCAATTCTCTGTTTGGGGAGCAGACAGAGAATTACATGAAGAAGATGGAGGAGTATAGGATCACTTATAGGAGTGCACAGGCCAAGGAGAGGCAGATAACTCCTCAAAGGCAGCATTCTAGGGGCAGGGGCAGGCCTTTACATAGGCCTTTCTACCAAGCACAGGCCTCTTCTCCCCTTTTCACAGATGAGGTTCTTCAGAGGGAGAAGCATGCATGGGACAGTCATAAGGCAATTCTAGGGGGTGGGGGTAGGAAGAAGTAGGCTGCTGGTTAACTAGGATCTGCAGCTTATCCAATAGGTAGGGAAATGGGCAGACTGGGTGGGCCAAGCGGTCCTTATCTGCCGTCAAAATCTATGTTTCTATGAGAGGCAGAAGGGGGATGAGCAGGGCTCTATCCATTCCTCAGCCTAAGGCCCCTGCCAAGCAGACACCCTGATGGGTCTGCCCGGGTCGACTCTCCTATCCCTGTAGGAGGCAGGCTGGCTAACTTTTCGTCCAGGGCTGGGTGTCTGTTACTTCAGACAAGTGGGTCCTGGAAGTAGTAAGCCAGGGACTGGTTCTCAGCTTCAAAAAATTTCCAGGTTGAGAGCCAGATCCTTTCCACCTGCAAGTCTCTCTGAAACCCTTGCCCTAGAGGCAGAGGTTCATCTCTTCTGGCCCTAGGAGCCATAGAGAGAGTTCCTACCCTACACTGGGGCAAAGGTCTATACTCCAGGTACTTCCTTACCCCAAAAAAGACAGGGGAATGGCGACCCATCCTAGATCTAAGATACCTGAACAAACATCTTTTAAAACCAAGGTTCGAGATGGTGACTCTGGGAATAATTCTTCCCTCTCTAAGGCCAGGGAACTGGCTAGCCTCCCTGGACCTCGAAGATGCCTACTTTCACATTCTCATCAGGTGCTCCCACAGAAAGTACCTCAGGTTCAAGTTGCCCTCAGGCCATTATCAGTTCAAAGCAATGCCCTTTGGCCTAACATCAGCCCCAAGGGTTTTCACAAAGTGCCTGGCAGTAGTAGTGGCCTTTTTAAGAAGGCAGAAGATTTCCATCTTTCCATTTCTGGACGACTGACTCATAGTAGGTCAGTCTCCAGACCAAGTCAAGTCAGACCTGCAAGTGGCCCAGCAAGTGCCATCTTCCCTGGGGTTCCTTCTCAACCTCCCCAAGTCGGTCCTCAAACCAGTGCAGCTTCTTACCTTTATAGGGGCAGAGCTAGATACTGATAAAGCAAAAGCCTTTCTTCCCCTGGAAAGGACAAGAGTTCTTGTGGAGCTGGCTTCTTCCTTCAGCCTTCAGGTGTCCTGACCAGCAAGGCACTTCCTTCAGCTCTTAGGCCACATGGCAGCTTCTACAGCAGTGGTCCAAGGGGCAAGATTTCAGATGAGGGACATTCAGTTCCATCTGAGGGCCTTTTGGTCCCAGAAGGACCCTCTTACCAAACTGATTCCAGTGACTCGGACACTGATCCAAGCCCTTCAGTGGTGGCAGGATCAGGACAACTTAAAGCAAGGGGTTCCATTTGTCACTCAGTCGCATTCGGTGGTCCTTACCATGGATGCTTCCCTGTTGGGGTGGGGAGCTCATCTGGGAGCTCTCACAGCCCAGGGACTGTGGCCCCCTCATGAGTCCCTTCTTCATATCAATCTCCTGGAACTCGGGGCAGTTTTTCTGGCCCTGCAAGCTTTCTCTCAGTCTGTGCAGAACAAGGTAGTTCAGATCAGAACAGAAAACACCACCACCATGTGGTACATCAACAAGCAGGGAGACACCCTGTCTACGGCCTTGTGCACAGAGGCCATGAAATTGTGGTCCCTGGCTTATTCCCTGTAGACCTCTCTGATAGCAGTCCACCTTCCGGGAAAGGACAGTGTGCTAGCAGATGCACTGTGCAGGATCTCCCAGGGCCATCACGAATGGTCCCTGGACCCCTTAGTGTTGAAAGTAATTTTCTCAAGGTGGGGCACTCCAGAGATGGGTCTCTTTGCAGCCCCAGACAATCAACTTCCTCTTTTGTTGCAGACCCCTAGTCTTGGGTTCAGTCCCTCTGGACGCTCTGATTTTGAACTGGGAAGGGAAATTTCTGTATGCCTTCCTTCCCTTTCCTCTACTGTTCAAGATAAGGTCACAAGCTTGCAAAGCGATTCTGATTGCTCCAGACTGAGCCAGACAGCATTGGTACCCTCTGTTGCTGTCTCTAGCAGTCCATCTTCCCCTGTCTCTTCCTAGGAATTACAACCTGTTAACCTCCTCTCAGGGGAGGATTTGGTACTCCAATCTTCGGTCTCTCAGTCTCAAGGCATGGCTCTTGAAGAGTTAGAGTATGCAGATTTGCATCTGTCTCAGGGGGTTCTGGATATTCTCAGGGCTTCTCGAAAGCCCTCCACCAGAAAGACTTATAACTCCAAATGGAAAAGATTTAGCATTTGGTGTTCCAAGAAGCATATTTCTCCAGACACTGCTGAATTGCCTACAGTTTTGGATTATATGGTCCATCTCAGTGGCCTAGGCCTCAGACCAGCTACTCTCAAGGTACATTTGTCAGCTGTTTCTGCTTTTCTGTCAGTGGGGAAGTCTTCCTTACTATCCTGTGTTCTGTAAATTTTTCAAGGGATTGCTTCATACCAATCCTCCCTTTAGGGATCCTGCCCCTGCCTGGGACTTAAATGTTTGCATTGCTCAACTTATGCTACCTCCTTTTGAGCCTATGTCCTCAGCAGAGCTTAAGTACTTGACTTGGAAAACTGTGTTTTTTGTAGCCATTACCTCTGCCAGACGTATCAGTGAACTGCAAGCCCTGTCAGTGGAACCTGATTTTATCTCTTTCTGTAGGAATAAAGTGGTCCTTGGAACCAATAGGAGGTTCTTGCCCAAAGTGGTCTCAGACTTCCACTTGAATCATTCAGTCTCTTCCTGCCTTCTTCACTGATCATTCCTCCTCAGGAGAGAGGAGGCTACACAGTTTAGATGTTAAGAGCCCTTAGCTACTACATAGAGCATACCCTCCAGTTGTTCCTCACTTATTGGGAAGTTGGAAAGGGTAAACCCTGCCACCAAGAGAACTATTGTCAGGTGGATTGTGTCTCGTATACAATTCTGCTATGAGAAACTGGGAAAGATTCCACCCTCAGGCCTGAGGGCTCACTCTACAAGAGGTACAGCTGCTTCCCTGGCTGCAGCCCCGGGATATCCCTTTGTTAGAAATTTGTCAAGCAGCCACCTGGAAAATAGTCCATACCTTTACCAAGCATTACTCTCTGGATATCCAGGCTAGGAGCGATGCTCGGTTTGGCACAGCAGTACTTCAGAGCCTATTCCCAAAGTAGGTTCTGTCCCTCCTCCATGGCGGTACTGCTTGGTAGTCTGCAATAGTCAGAATACAGCAAGACTTCATGTTGTTTGAAGAAAAAATTACTCACCTTAGTAATTATGTTTCTTCTAATGGAGTCTTGCTGTATTCTGACCTCTCTCCCTGTGTCCCCTCTCAGAACCTGTTTTTGGGAAGTGGGTGGGCAGGTGCAGTGTTGTATTTCAGGGGTGCTCCTTTTACACCCTCTTCTTTTTGTTTGGGTGTTTGTTTTATTATTATTCTTGTTTGGATTGGTTTTTGGTTTCCTAACTTGAGTCTTCCTTTGGGAATCCAAAACGGTTTGTTGCCAGTTGGCTAGTAAAAATTTTACAATTTCCACATAGGATAGTTAGTGAGTGTTTGCTCGTAAGAATCTGACGGTTGTATTTCAAAGGGCTCCAGGCAGAGACCTCAACCGAGCTAGAGCTCAGCATTATATGCTCTGCATAGAAAGTTAACCCTTGGTTCTCTGGGGCAGTTTAAAGGCTGGGGCTAACTGCAATAGTCAGAATACAGCAAGACTCCATTAGAGGAAACATAATTACTAAGGTGAGTAATTTTTTCTTCTCTGCCATCCTAAGGATGCCTTCTATCATTTCCTTGTCAGTTTCCTCCCCCTGAGACAGGGGTTTATATACAACCCCTGTGTGGATTGTGGTGCCATTTCCAGTCACCAGGGTGACCCACAGTGCCTCCTCTCCTCCCTATTTACCCTTTAGTTATGTTGCTTTGATCTCTTCCCTTACATAGAGAGCTACTCCTCCTCCTCTTCTTCCCTCCCTGTCCCTTCTGTAGATTGTGTACCCTGGTATGTTGACATCCCAGTCATGGTTTTCCATGTACCATATTTCTGTGACTGCCACGATATCCAGGCATCCCTCTTCCATCAAGGCCACCATTTCGGGGAGCTTTTTACATAGACTATGGGCATTGGTACTCCTTACCCTCCATTTTTTTTTTATGGCTTTATTTCTTTTTGCCCCATCCCTCTCCTTACTGCCTTTGTCTTTTTCTCCATTTACCCCTGCCCTTCTCCCTATTGACTGCTGTGTCTTGGTGTTTACCTCACTAACTACCCTGATTTTTTGCCTCCAACCACCCAGGCGTGAATTCATTCTCAAGTAGACCCATGCTCTTGAGTGGGTTAATGTGCTTGTAACATGGCAAGTGGGTGTTACAGCACATGACACCATGAAGATTGGTGGCTCCTGCAGTTCATGATGTGGTGGACAGCAAGAGAGTTCCGCTCTTGCCAACGGATGCAGAAGCTTGCTCTTAATGTTTCTCTGTTGCTGTGTGCAGCGCCATGTGCTGCTCGCTGTGTCTTTCTGTGTCTCTGACTCTGTAAATGGAGCAAAGAACATTGGTTCTGGACAGTTACGGGTGCTCAGGGGTGGAACAGGGGAGTTCATGGAGGCGAGTGGTACACAACTACTTGGTGAGGATGCGGTTCATGTTCCACAACAGGGAGACAGAGCAAAACAGCAACTAAGTGAGACAGCAATACAGAGAAACACACACACACACACACACACACACACACACCTCTACTGCATGTTGTCACAGCCAGGAACAGCATGCTCCTGATATCCCTGCCTCTGGGACACAGTGCTAGCAAATTGTGACCAGCTAACACCCCTCTGCTTCCCTGGGTCTCATGTGAGTTCCATTCAAGTAAGTCAAAAACAGTACCAGACAGACGCACAGCAACAGCAAGCAGTGAGCATACAGTGAAAATAATATCGAAACGCAAAGCTTGGAATGCTTGTGTCTGCTCTGGTAGCACTCTTAAGCATGCTGCTGATACCCACAGAAGGAGGTGTATGAGCTCGCTGTGGAGGGCAACCGTGGATTAATTGAGAATTAATCCACGGTTAGGGGACGTGTTTTGCCCAATAACAATGGGGCCTGCTGCCTAGCCATGTTACAAGAGACATAATTTCCTCTTCCTTTACAACAATGCTAAGAAAAAACAAAAAAAAAACAACCAGAAAGTGCTTGATGAAACAGCTGTAATCTGTCAGGGTACTTTGGTAGAAACCAACATTCTTTGGCTCCGGTATAAACATACCTCTCAACTGCTATGAATTTTGCATAGTGCTATGATTTTTACACTCAAATTTATCCTTGTTCCGCAAAGGTTTACTGATGTTCTTTAGTAATGTTAGAGCAGTTTCTGGACACAAATGTATAACCCCGATTATCAAAAGTCTTTTGGAGACAATTCTTAAAGCAATAAGGCATGACCAAGGGTTATGTTAATGGTCTATTAATCACCCTCTAGGGGTGTAATGTATACGAGGTGTGGCAGAGTGCTACAGCATACCTAGTGGTGATTAACTGACTAATAATATAACCCTGGGAGGCCTTATTGCTATTATAATAAAAATGTTTTTTTAACAGTGTTAAACCATGGTCAGCATATGGTTAAACTCTACATGTATGTTAATAAAAGATTAACATAAGTCTGTTAGAATGTTTACAGCCAATCGGAAAACTCCATTTCTCAGACCCTTTTTATAATTTTGGATAATCGGGTTTTCAGATTAATGGGAGTCCACTGAACAGTGGTACAGTACATTACAGAACTGCATTGACTGACCTGGTCACATACAGGGTACTGTATTACTTCATTGTAAAACACTACAGCAAATAACAAGTAATAAGCATGTTAAAATAGCAGCTTGCACAGTAAGTTTAACACCAGCAATACGCAATGGCATTTTTAAAAACTGCAAAAGCAGCGAGCATTTTAAATTCATAGTGGCTCACATAGCTGTGACAGCAGCAGTCAAAACGAGCGGGGTGAGCAGTAAGCATTAACAATAAAAATTAACGGCTGCAATCCGCTACAGCATTTCTAAAAACAGTAAAAGCAGCAAGCATTTTAAATTCATAGGGGCTCACATAGCTGTTACAGCAGCAGTCTGTACGAGCATGTTGCAATTTTAACAGCTGCAATCAATAGGGGGTAGCATAGGCATAGCAGTACGGTTTGTAAAAGTAGCAAGCATTTTACATTCATAGCATCTCTCATGTAGAGTCAAACAAATGCAGTTCAAATCTTAAATTCATAGCAGCCTACATAAATTTGACAGCAGCTACAATTAGTATTTCAGGTTTATTGATTAACCAAGATGGGTTAAAACCGTGTTTGTTACAACATAGTGAAATCTGTTGGATAATAAAATTAACAGAGACGAAGGTCTCCAGAATTAGAGACAACAATAACAAAATATTGGTATATCATTTAAAAAGAAGACAATCAGAAAATCTGCCTGAAGATAAAGCAGCCACTTAAATTAAGAGTAATTCATTTGCCTTTAATGGGAGATCTTGCCAAATTTGTTTTTCTTTTTTATTCTTATTACTGAAGCCAGAAATTTTGCAATCACTTTGGCATCTTCTGAAAATTTTGGATGGAGAAGAATGAAAGTGGGGTCATAATTAGCATCTGCATATGTTGTTAAAAATGTTAATTAAAACTATTTTCCTGGCTTATATAGTGGGCAGTTTATTAAATGTGTAATTGTCCTGCGTCTCAGTGGCGCTGAGGTGCTGGACACTTCACCTCATGCTACGCCGGTGACCCGTATTCGGGAACGAGCATGGGTTACTGGGGGTCGGCAGGGGAGGAGAAGGATCAAGTGTCTGAGGAACACTCTCCCTACTCTGGTGGGGGGCCACCAGCAGTCTGTCAACTGGCCTAGTGGTGGCTGGGGCACACACACTGGCAGCTTACAAAGGGGGAGGAGAGGCAGATGCTTGGAAGCCAGCGTGCAGATGCTTGCACACTCTCTCCATAGGGCATCATTGCACGCCTCCTCTCCTAAGGGGAGAAAAATGGAGGAAAAAGAGTCCCAGGCGCATCAAGATGAAAGCCGATCCCTCAGGCCTTGCTCCCATGAATAGCGATAACCTCTGCACCGGATCCGTTCCCGCGGGTTGAGGGATCCCCGCCACTCTGACACGGGGAGGCAAGCCATGGAGGAAAGCAGGAGGGTAAGCCATGAGTGGGGAACGGGGTTGGGGATCAGGCATGATGGTGTGCCGCCCGGGAGGAGAAAGAAATTAACTGCAAAAATAAAATGTGTAATTGTCTCTAAGAAACCTTTATTGCATGGGCATTGATTATTAGAATGTGCAACTAATTTGTTAAAGTGCATATATTTGGATGTTATGAGTTCAAATCTCATCCACGTTATAGGATGGAGAGGAATAATTAAATATTCTTCAATAGAATGAAGCATTTTGTTTTTCTTGTACCATAATGCACGTTTTTGTTCCCTAATTGTTTGTGTCGTTTTTTTTTTTGCCAAGGTAATCCGTTTTTTTTATTAGTTTATATTCAGTTGATATGTTTGAGAAAAATAAAGTCCCTCCAGATGTGTGTTATGTCTGTCTTTTTCAATATAGTTTGTAATGTATTTAGCCATTTAGATTTTAAGCCATATGTTACCCATTTTAGTTTTTCTGTTGAAGATAATTTTGGAAGATCATTACAAGTATTATTAATAATCTTTCTAGGGGCGTGGATATGTTGTTCTATCCACACTGTCTGGAAGATACCTTGCCACTTTAAGATGGGCTGGAAAGTCTTCAAGCTGGCTCTTTCCACCCACCCGGGTGATGAAACCCTCAGCTCCGCCCCATGACGCTAGACCTTCCTTACCGCTTGGAAGCATCAGGTTCCCTCTTTAGAGCTCTCACGTTTTGCAGACCCTGGCTCTTAAAACTTCGGATTTTTTTCCTAAACTTGCTTTGAAACTTGTTCGAGTTCAGTCTTCACCCTCTTCCCTCGTAGCTGCAATGGAGGACAAGACCATTCCCGGGTTCCACCGGTGCCTCTGTGGGCAGAAGATGTCGTTCACTGACCCCCATGCCTCGTGTGTTTATTGCCTCGGGCATGACCACGATCCGCAGACTTGTGAGATGTGTCTGTCCTTTTCTCCTTTGGTGCTCAAAGACTGCACTGCCCAACTCGAGCTGCGGCGACCGGAGAAATAGTATCCATCAGTCAAATCAAAGGAGGCCCATTGGGTGCTGTCCAGTGGCGGGCTCTGCGGGACAACTGGAACAGCTTGAACAGCTCGCAGCTCTCGAGGAGGAGGCAGCCCAGGCCGAGGCGAGCTCCTCTTTGGCTTTGGCCTTTATTCTGCTCCAGCTGGGCTCTTCTTACACGGCTTCCTTTTGGGAGCTGTGCCAGTCCCTCTTGACTAAAGGGGAGGGTCCTTCTTGGTCTCGCACCCCTCGGTCCCAGATGAAGGATCCAAAAAAAGGTAAGACCCACCATTGACCCTCTTGGGAGCAGGAGAGATCTCATTCTCTGGACCATCGGCACTCTACTTCGGTCGATGTGTGGCCCGGGCCGTTGGTTTCACGATGTCCCCATCAGATCAGTCGGCCGAGACGCCTGTCGACACGGCCGAGATATTTCTCGAGCCCACCAACGGGTTGCCGACCGAGGAGGCCAACAACTCTCTCTGACACCGGTGCTTACGGTGCCTTCTGAGGACTTGCCTCAGGTCGTTGAGCCAGACAGGGTGGGACACACTCCTTGCCTCTGTGTAAGGAGGCTCTTCGCATTTGGTCTCTCGTGCTCAGCCTGGAGGCGGATCTACTAGCCATTCATGTGCAGAATCCTCCAGCAGTCTGACTGATGCCCTCAGCTGGGTAGGCAATGCATCTCATGAGTGGTCTCTTCTGCTGGAGGTCATTCAAGACCTGTTCTTCCACTGGGGCACACCTCAGGTGGACCTGTTTGCCTCCAGGGAGAACGCCAAGCTGAGGCTGTACCATGCCCGCCCCTTCCCCAGCAGGGATCACTGCAGGGGGATGCCTTCTCCAGGCTGTGGATCCCAGGCCTGTTCTACGCCTTCCCTCCTCTGTCCTTGATCCACAAGGTGCTCCTCAAGGTCAGGAGGGAACAAGGCATAGGTGATCCTGGTAGCCCCAGACTGACCGCGCCAGTTCCGGTATCCAGATTTCCTCAGCTTCAGCTCGAGGCTCCCGAGGTGGTTTCCAGCCTGCCCTGGCCTGCTCTCTGTCAGCAAAGGGAAGGTACTCCATCCGGACCTTCAATCCCTGCACCTGACGGCCTGGTTCCTGAGCGGCTAGAGTTCCAGGCCTTGGGTCTTTCCGATGAGATCCTCAACATCGTTGAAGCATCCCGCAAGGAGTCGACCAGAAAAATGCTATGCCTTCAAATGGAAGAGATTCTCCATCTGGTGTCGGGGCAAGGGGTTGGACCTCTCATCCTGCCCACTGGCTAGCATTCTGGACTACCTATGGTCCCCTTTCCCAGCAAGGGCTTTGGTCGACAACCCTCAAGCTGCACCTGGCAGCCATCTCTGCTTAACGGGCGTGGGCTGGTAAGCAGTCTATGGCACAGGAGAAGGTGGTCTGGCGCTTTTTCAAGGGCTTAGATAACATATCCCTTCCGATGCATGAACGACCACCTCTGTGGGATTTACTACTGCTATTGACCAAGCTCATGAGCAAGCCATTCGAACCGATGCACAGGTGTGACATCTCTCACCTGTCGTGGAAGACTGCCTTCTTGGTGGCTGTCATGTCACGCCGGAAGGATTGGGGAGTTCCAAGCGCTTTCCATTGAATCTCCCTACCTGGTCTTCCACAGGGACAAGGTTGTCCTCTCCCCACCGAAATTTCTTCTGAAGGTGGTGTTGGAGTTTCCACCTGAATCAGGTAATTACTCTGCTGGTGTTCTACCTCATTCACACCTCGGAGGCTGAGTACATGCTCCATACCTTGGAACTGAGACAAGCGCTCGTCTACTACAAAGAGCATACGGTGGAAGTTCGGGTTGAGGTTTGTCAGCTGTTTGTCACCTACTCTGAAGCTGCACCTAGCAGACCTGCAGCCAAGTGGATGATTGGCAGGTGGATCACTTCCTGCATTGATCTCTGCTCTTGCTTGGCAGGTAAGGAGCCTCCCATAAGACTTAGGGCTCATTCCACCCGCCATGCCGCTGCATCGGTGGCTGCTTCTAGGGACGTCTCCATCCAGGAAATCTGCACGGCTGCTACCTGGAAGTCAGCACACACCTTCATTTCCCATTACCACATCTACCTTGAGTCCGCTGGGATGTTGGTTTTGGAACCCCAATTCTCTAGTCCCTGTTCCCTAAGTAGGTGGTGTGCGCCTTGCCTCCCTCCTACTGGAGAACTGCTAGGAGTCTGCCAGACAGTGTGGAAAGAACAACATATCCACGCCCCTAGAAATGCAGGTTACTCACCTGTAACAGGAGTTCTAGGAGTGGTATATGTTGTTCATCCACATGGACCCACCCGACCTCCCCGGCTACGGCGCACAACTTAGCTTCCAGCAGGCTAGATCTGGTATCATGGGGCGGAGCGGAGGGTTTCATCACCCGGGTGGGTGGGAGGAGCCAACTTGAAGACTTTCCGGCCCATCTTTAAGCGGCAAGGTATCCGCCAGACACTGGATGAACAACATATACCACTCCTAGAACTCCTGTTACAGGTGAGTAACCTGTATTTAACCGATATATTAATCTTGAATCTTTTTTTTGTTTTTATTGAAATCCTTCCAAGTTCTGCAATAACCATTGCATTTGTGGTAGAGTGAGGCACGTTTAATAGGCTTTTATAATAGTAAGACAGGTTTTTTTTTTCCAATATATTAGTCATATGCACCCCAAACTTCTACACCGTATAAGAGGATCAGATTTATTTTTAGTTCTCCTGCTTTAAGTGCTGGTATAATTGTGTTCCTTTCATATTGGTGATTAAATAGAGAATAATGTATGGGGAGGTGGTTATTATGAGAATTTTACACACACCCGAGGTGTGGGATGCCCCATAAACCCCGAGGCAAAAGCCGGTTATTTCAAACATCCCAAACCGAGGTTAATAACAAAAATTCTCATAAACTCTTTCCACCTGTCCCATTACTTTATTTTATAATTGCTAGGTCACAATTTTTCAGCAGTAATCTATTCAATTTGCAAAGAAATGAGTAAGGCAGTTGTGCTATAAACAATTTATTTGTGGTGTTGTATTACATTGCAGTTTTTAATGATTTGTGTTTTTAAAATGTCTTTTTTTATGTTTGGAAAAGAAACATGAACAGTAACATTACAGCATTTGTCAGCATCTTTAAATGTTATAACTTCCAGTTCGTGAATGAAATTATGTTCGTTTTAGATGGCTTCATTCATGTGGAGGAACTGTGAAAGGTTGTAAACTATTAGCGATATAAAACTCTTCAAACTTTTAAACTAAGAGTTCAAACTGTTAATTTGGTTATGTGGTGTGGCTGGAAGACGTCTTGGCGCTGATTTTCGTTTGCTTGATCTGACAGGACACCCGGAGCTGCGAGAGCGTGAGTCAGTCAGTTGTTTTCTTTGCTCTGTGGCTGTTTGTGTCTCGCGCTTCTCTAGAGCACAGTGGCGCGTGTTTGCCGTTATAACTGGCTGAGGTAGTTATAACGGCAAATTATATCTCGGTTTTTGTATTGCAAAAAATTGTGGCCAGTAATTATACTTTAATAAAGCTTTTGCCGCTAATTTGGCTTTTATTACTTGATCTTTAATTATTCCATTTTGTATTGTGAGTCAGTTTTACTCCTAGGTATATATATTCCTTCACTATTTCTATTGATTCAGTGTCTAGGAAAAATCTGAATGTTTTCAATTTTTTTGGGTTGCATCCAAAAACCATAATTTTTTTTTTTTTCAAATTTATTTTTAATTCCTGCTGTATACATCTTTTTCTAAGCATTTCGATCTTCCTCTGTAACCCAGTACTTGATAGGGCGAAGAGAACAATGTCATCTGCATATGCCATGGAGCAAAAAGGTTGATTATTTATCTTGGGGGAATCATATTGGCCTATTTCTGCCATTTCTAATAAATCATATATGTGTGTGTATATATATATATTTATAAAATGGATAAAAAGGAGTGGTCCAAATTCAAACTTCTTTTTTTTTTTTTACTTTAAATACTTTATTTATGCTTTTAGTTCGGTAGAACAGGACAACCATTTTACAAAAAACAGAAAACACACACAATGAATTTCAATGTTTTCATGAGCATTACAATCATTTCATTTCATGAGCAGAACACTTGGCATATAAAGTTCGTTGGGAAGCAGCAGAAGTTCTAGGGACATGGATATGTTGTTCATCCACACTTATTGGCAGGTTCCTTGCGCTTTAAATCTTGCCGGAAGGTCTTCAAGCTGGCTCCTCCCACCTACCCGGGTGGTAAAACTCTCGGCTCCGCCCCATGACGCTAGATCTTCCTTACCGCTTGGAAGCTCAGGTTCCCTCCTTAACGCGTTGCGATTAAGACTGGTTCCTAATTCTTCAAAAGTTCGAAATCAAAAGTTTTTGCTAAAAAGACTTGGTCTTCTTCTCCTCACGGCTGCGATGGACAAATCGACTCCGGTTTCGAAGTGCCCTTGCGGGCAGAAGATGTCTAGGGCGGATCCGCACTCACGTGCGTCTACCTTGGGCGTTGGCTTGCGACCCATGAGCCTGCGACATGCTCTTCCTTTTGACCTCGTCTCGAGAACCCGTGCTGCCCGATTACAACTAGGCGCCCGAGAAAAATTCCACGGTGAAATCTAAAGAGGCCCGATTGGCGGTGTCCGGCGGGCTCGGCAGATCAGCTAGAGCAGATGATCGCCCTCGAAGAGGAGGCGGCGCGGGCCGCTTCTACCTCAGCTGCGGCATTTGTCCTGCTCTCTCTCGGTGCCTCGTACTCGGCTTCTTTTAAGGAGCTTTGTCTGACCCTCTCGACCAAAGGTGAGGGTCCAACTTCTTCGGGACCTTTTTCCAGGTCCAAAAAGAGCAAAAGTAAGTCTCTCCGTCGACACTCTTGGGAGCGGGAAAGATCCCCCTTCCCTTGTCGACAGTCGACTTCGGTTGACCCCTCAGCTTCGGCCACTGGCTTCATGGTGTCCCCGTCAGGCCAGTTGACCGAGACTCCTGTCGACGCGGTCGAGATTTTTCTCGACCCGTTAGACGGGTTGTCGGCTGGAGAAGCTGAGAATCCCCTCTCCCCGGTTCCCCTGGTGGGAGTTGAGGATCCCGTCGGCTCGTCTGTGCCTCGGTTCCGGGACCCGGTGGAATCGTCCGAGCAGAGGAGTGCGATTTCCGACACTTCTCCTCACCTTCCTCGGCCTAATCGAGACTCTCGGTCTCGGGACATCCTGCGGTCCAACCGATCCCGCCGTCATGAGCGGTCTCGATCTCGGCACCCCTTGACAAGCGCACGCCGCCACTCTTCCTCTTCCTCGGATGAGGAGGCTTTAGGCGCCAAGTGCGCTGATGCGAAGAACTTATGTGGCAACAGCTCCTTTTGACGGGGAATAAGCGAGCCAGTCGTCTTCCCGACCATTAAGATAGCTGTCACGAGCAGCGAAACAACCCTCGTTGTAGTCGAGAGCCTGTTCTCAGGCGGTTGTTGACCAATTCCAACTGCCCCACCGATTCTGGTGGAACCTCCGCCTCCACAGCCATTAGTTGGGGCTCCGACCAAAAATTCTCGGTCGGCTTTGGGTTTGCCCCATAGGCTGTCTGTCACCCTCACTCCCGATAAACCTCGGCAAGTGGAGGGAGGCTCAGGCCTGAGGCAGCTCTTTGAGGACTCTTCAGAGTCCGATGATGGTTCCTCCCTCTTCTCCAAGCGCATGGACTTGGGTCCTCGGGAGGGCAGTCAATGGACGATAGTCCTTCGTCATCTCTTAGGGTTGCTTGACTCATCTCTGGAGTCCACGGGATGAGCTTCGAACCCGTTTCTAAATGGGCCAGGTATCCCCTCACGGAGATTCTGGACGAGATCTCCTACGGAGGCCTTTCCGGTGGCGAAGCCATAGTGGAGTCCGGCCTTGGAACTTTGGCAGTGTCCTGCTTCCTGCCCTCGCCTTGACCAGGTTGGCCAGGAAGTATCACGGTCCCCTACCGGTTCCCTGTCCGTTTTGGATCACCCCTCGGCGAGGGTTGGTTACCGACAGCGTTTTCCGGTGCGGGACCGCCAGGGATGTGGACAAACCTCCGACAAGGAATCCAAGAAATTGGATTATGCCAGGCGAAAAGTCTATGCACGTCCTCTCTTGGCCTGCGTCAGGCCAGTTCGGTACGTCCTCATGGCACATTTTCTCACGCCCTGTTGGGCTCCCTGGATGAGGTTGTCCCTCATCTTCCGCAGATCTGCAGACTACGGTCAGGCGAGGTGCGGGACCAGGGGCAGTGGCTAAACAGCAGCTCAGACTGCGTTAGACATCGGGGACTCATGTGCCAGGTCTGTGGCGGCCGCGAGTGGCCATGCGTCGTCGGGCTTGGCTGAGGATATCCACCTTTACCTTGGATACCCAGCACAAGTTGCGGATGTTCCTTTTGGGGACTGACCTCTTGCCCTGGGGTGGAAGGTCACCTGCAGAGGATCGAGAGTCCAGTGCTACCTGGACTCTGTCTCTTCGCTCAGAAGGACAAGGCCACAAGCCACAGCCTAAGCCCTTTCGTCCTTCTCGCCCGGCAGCAGCCTCGACCCAACAGCGTCAGGGCCAGCAGGCTCGACCTTGGTATCCCAAGCCAAGCCATCGGCTTCCTCCAACAGGAAGCAGGGAGGTAAAGGCCCAGGAGGTCCCTCGGCTGGTCCCTCCTCCAAGCCTGCCCAGTGATGGGCTGAGGGGTGTCGCTCCCATCCCTGTCACCTCACCCCTGGTTCCCTCCATGGGGGGCGCTCAGACACTTCCTTTCTGCCTGGTCCGCTGTTACCACGGACAGGTGGGTAATGGAGGTGGTGGGAAAAGGCCTACCTCTGGAAGTCGAGCAGGCCCCGCCCTTCAGAGCCGTCGCACCTCGGGGGGCCTCGGGGTCCGCAGCCTCACTGGCAGCTTGCCGAGCCGACATCGCTCTCATCCTCCAAAAGGAGGTGATCACGGAGGTGGAGGACCCCCTTTCAGACCCGGGGTTCGTGTCCAGGTATTTCCTGGTTCCAAAACGGACGGGGGGCTGGCGCCCCATTCTCGACCTACACGATCTGAACAAGTTCCTAAGGTCTTGAACCTTCAGGATTGTCACTCTGGCTTAGATAATACCATCTCTGGAACACGGCGTGTGGTTCTGCTCTCTGGACCTACAGGATGCGTTCTTTCACGTCCCTATCCGTCCATCACATCGGAGATTCCTCCGCTTTCGAGCGGAGGGATCCCTCTTCGAGTTCCGAGCCATGCCCTTCAGCTTATCTCCAGCTCCCAGGGTCTTCACCAAATGCATGGCAGTGGTGACAGCATTCCCCTGCGGCGCGAGGGTCGGGTGTACTCTTACCTGGGCGATTGGCTGATAGCAGCCTCCTCCAGGCGGAGGTGAGGCGGTCCAGAGATCTGGCCCTCCGGTTTGCTCTCGAGTTGGCCTTCTCATCAAGCGAGGCCAAGTCGAAACTAGAAACGAAGCAGGTGATCCCTGTTCATCGGGGCAGAGCTCGACTCTCTTGAACACAAGCACGGCTCGGCCGGACAGGGCCGAGGGTTCTTACCTCCTTTGCCCAATCATTTCTGGTTGGGCAATGGGTAACCCTACCGGGACACCCTGCGCCTTCTGGGTCTCATGGAGGCCTGTACCAGCGATCCGTTGGGGCCGCTGGCACATCGCGCCCTTCAGTGAGGACTGGCCAGCCAGTGGTCCTGGCCTGCGATCCTTTGGACCAGCTGTGATAGTGACCAGGAGATGTGAGCCGCTCTCCAGTGGTGGACCGTTCCATTCCATCTGCGGAGGGGCATCCTGTTTGTCCGCCCGAGCCAGCGTTCTCTCTATCGACCGCCTCTCTGATGGGTTGGGGTGCCCATCTGGGAACACGAGTGCCGGCCTCTGGTCCCAGCGGAGTCCCGATGCCACATCAACCTGCTGGAGCTCAGACAGTCCACCTAGCTCTCACCGCCTTTGCTCTGTTTCTCTGGGGTCAAGTGGTCCGAGTCCAGACGGACAGTACCACGACCATGTACTACCTGAACCGCCAGGGCGGGACACGCTCCATGCTTCTATGCAAGGAAGCTTTCCACATTTGGTCACTCGTGCGCAGCCTGGAGGCGGATCTCTTAGCCATTCATGAGCCTCCAACACCCTGGCCGATGCCCTGAGCCGGATAGGGGCTGCATCTCATGAGTGGTCTCTCCTGCCGGAGGTAGTACAAGATCTGTTCTCCCACTGGGGCACACCTCAGGTGGACCTGTTTGCCTCCAGGGAGAACGCGAAGCTGAGGCTGTTTCATGCCGCCCCCCTCAGCAGGGCTCGCTGCAGGGGGATGCCTTCTCGAGGGCTGTGGACCCGGGCCTCTTCTCGCCTTTCCCCATTTCCCTTGATTCACAAGGTGCTTCTCAAAGCAAGGAGGGACAAGGCGCAGGTGATCCTGATAGCCCCAGACTGGCCCTTGGACTCTGGTACCCAGATCTCCTCAGCCTCAGCTCCAGGCTCCCGAGGCAGCTTCCAGCTCGCCCAGACCTGCTTTCAGTAAATCGGGGGAAGGTGTTCCATCTGGACCTTCAATCCCTGCACCTGACGGCCTGGTTCCTGAGCGGCTAGAGTTCCAGGCCTTGGATCTTTCCGACGAGGGCCTCAATGTTGTTGAGGCGTCCCGTAAGGAGTCGACCAGAAAATGCTACGCCTTCAAATGGAAGAGATTCTCCATTTGGTGTCGGACAAGGGCTTGAACCCTTCCTCCTGTTCTGTGCAAGATTTGGACTATTTATGGTCCCTTTCTAGTCAAGGGCTTAGGTCGGCGACCCTAAAGGTGCACCTGGCAGCCATCTCTGCTTACGGAGCGGGCTGGGAAGCAGTCGGTGGCGCAGGAAAGGTGGTCGGTGCTTTTCAAGGCCTTGATCACATTTCCCGTCGGTCGAAGAACCTCCACCTCCGTGGGATCTACTGCTGGTACTGGCAAAGCTCATGGGCAAGCCATTAGAACCAATGACGGTGTGAACTCTCTCACCTGTCGTGGAAGACCGCCTTCTTGGTGGCTATCACGTCAGCCAGAAGGATGGGAGAGCTGCAGGCGCTTTGCATCGAGTCTCCTTACCTGGTCTTCCACAGGGACAAGGTTGTCCTCGCCCCGAAATTCCTTCGAAGGTGGTGTCGGAGTTTCACCTTAACCAGGTGCTGACTCTGCGGTGTTCTACCCCAATCACACCTCGGAGGCGAATATAGGCTCCATACTCTGGACCCTAGAAGGCGCTAGCTTATTATAAGGCGCGGCTGGAGACCCGAGGAGGGTTTGCCAGCTGTTTGTCACCTACGCTGAAGCGCATCTGGCAGACCTGCAGCCATAGCGGACGATAGCAGGTGGGTCACCTCCTGCATAGATCGCTGACTATAAGTTGAGGGCATGGAGCCTCCCAGAAGGATAAGGCTCATTGTACCCGTCATACTGCTGCATCGGTGGCTGCTAGGGGCGTCCCTATCCAGGAAATCTGCAGAGCTGCTACCTGGAAGTCAGCACACACCTTTGTACCCATTACCACATCGACCTTGAGTCACGCCGGGATGCTGGTTTGGGAGCCTCGGTTCTCAGTCTTTATTTCCTAAGTAGAGGTGTCGCCTTGCCTCCCTCCTCCCGGAGAACTGCTAGGAGTCTGCCAGACAGTGTGGATGAACAACATATCCATGTCCTAAAATACAGGTTACTCACCT
The DNA here is from genome assembly GCA_016271365.2 of Neoceratodus forsteri. Lineage (NCBI taxonomy): Eukaryota > Metazoa > Chordata > Ceratodontiformes > Ceratodontidae > Neoceratodus > Neoceratodus forsteri. The sequence continues at coordinate 346,145,947 of CM057455.1, forward strand.
GTAACAGGAGTTCTAGGAATGGTATATTGTTTATCCCTGACTCCTCCGATCTCTGACCCGACGCTGGCCAGAGGCTTCAGTGGGCCAGATCTGGCGTCATGGGGCGGAGCCGAGAGTTTTACCACCCGGGTGGGTGGGAGGAGCCAGCTTGAAGACCTTCCGGCAAGATTTAAAGCGGCAAGGAACCTGCCAATAAGTGTGGATGAACAACATATACCATTCCTAGAACTCCTGTTACAGGTGAGTAACCTGTATTTTTGGAGACCCTTTTGGACTGAATTATTGCAAGCTACAAAAGGAGCAAGTTTTGTTATTTAACACCAAAATTACAGCAATATAGCAACAAACCCTATTTTGTTCATAACTATTGCCTTTAACTTGTAACATATTAGAGGCATGGGATGTCTTAACATAGAAAAGAGGCAATACCAGGGTGACTTCTATTATTCCCTTGTCAGCTTGCTTGATTCTATGCCCTGGGCTATTTTCCTTTGGTTAACCTCCCTTACAGAAAAGGAGGGAAAGAGAGGAATTGTTACCTACCTATCTATCAATCGGTTTATAGAGAACAGAGGGGATTTAAATATCATGTTAAAAACCCCTGTACTTCATGTGTCCTAGGTCCTAGGAAAAGGAGTTTAATTTAATAAAATTTTTAAATTTTGCATCCACTCCATTCATGGAGTGAAATCAGGTCTCACCTCCGCCATGTATAAAACCCAGTGCCTCCACAGTATCTCAAGCTGAGGGACCCTTTTGTTAATGAGGGCCGTTAGTGCCTCCATTTTGTAAATCTTGATCATAAGTTCTTGCGACATATTTAGTGTGATAGGTTTTTGGGACAACCAATTATTGGTTATTGCTTTCTGAGCAGCTAGAAAAGATATTTTCAGCAGCTTAATTGTAAGGGAGTCTCTGTATTCCTTTGGCATTTCCAGAAAAAAGTAGCAGGAGGGAGACATGGCCAGACCAGGGTCTATCATTGCCTTTAGGGCTTGATGTAGATCCTGAAAGAAGGGGGTCAGAAATGGGCAACTCCACAGCATGTGTACAAATGTTGCAGAGGATTGCCCGCAATTTCTCCAACAAGTTGAATAATCATTGCCTTGATGCTTCATCTGAGTTGCTGGAGTCTGAAAATACCTAACAAAGATCTTCCAAGAGAACTCCTGCCAGCTGATTGCTGATAGGCCCCAGTGAATCTTTGTTTGGGTCCAGGTCCAGGTTTCCTCCAAGATCTGGGTTCCCAGATAGAGTCCCCAAGCTTTTTTAATGGTGGAGGTAGTATCCTCTTTCCATGCAAGAAGAGCTTGATATAAATTAGAAATAATATGCGTTCTGATAGGTGCCCCTCTATTGCCTTCTTAAGGATAAATGCAATCTGTGGGAGCGATGAGACTCCAGCTCCTGAGCGTGCAGTGGAAGCTTCTAGTATAGTTTCTAATTTGAAAGTATCTGAATCTGTCTTGCCAAAGTTCCATATTTATTAACTAATGTTTCAAAGAGACAATCTCTCCTCCTCCATGAGATGCCAAATCAGGTGTAGACCCTCTCCTCCCCTCCTGAATCCCACATCCCACACCAGGAAAAAGGAATCCAGGTATTGGATGGAGAGCAGGAGGCCCCTCCATCCAGAGGCCCTTCTATCTCTCAAAATTCCAAACCAAACACTCAAGGTAGAGGCAATGTAAGGATTGTCTTCTTGACAAGTGTTTGATCTCTCTCTCTGCCTAAGGCGTGTATCATTTAGATTTGTAAGGGCCCCTTCTCTTAATTCCAAGTTCTTCCATTTAGCCAGATGGACTTGGTCTAGCCAATGCATAATTGTCCTAAGCTGTGCCGCCTGATGATACAGTTTAAAGTTTGGTAAGGACAGGCCTCCTTCGGGATTTGGAGTGCCGAAAGTCAGACTCTGGGTTTATGTGGTCCCCACAGAAAGCGGGAGATCGCCCTATTGAGGGAGTTAAAGAAAACATCCGGGATGCAAATAGGGATTGCTTGGACCAAGTATAGAAACTTAGGGAGGATTACCATTTTTATCGCCTCTATTCTCTGGTCCAAGGCAATGGGAGTAGGTGCCCACTGCTCTAATTCCAGTTTAATGCTTTTTAAAATTGGAGTAAAATTAAGGTTAAACAGTTGGTCTGCCTGAAAACCTAACTGGACTCCCAAATATTTAATATGGGTCAGATTCCATCTAAAGGGGAATCTCTGTCGGATCCATTCCGAAGGTTCATACTACACTTTTAAAACCTCCGTCTTAGACGTGTTCGCCTTGTAACCAGCTAAGAGACTAAATTCTAACAGACATGCCACAGGCACTCAGTGACTGTTCTGGGTTTGAAGATACACCAACAGAGTCGTTTGCATAAAGGACCAGCTTGTGTCCCCCAACATCCCACCCTGTATTGTCTCCTCCTGTCTCACGCGGCTGTGCTAGCGGTTCAAGGTATAGGGCAAAAAGAAGGGTGGAGAGAGAACATCCCTGCCTGGTACCACGCTGTAATGAAATTGGGTGGGAAACCCTTCCATTGATCTTTACATAGGCTTTCGGGCTGGTGTAGATATTATTTATGATTTTAATAAAGGGCTCTGAAAAACCAAACCTAAGTAGGGCTAGACCCAGGAATTTCCATGCCACCCGGTCGAAGGCCTTCTCAGCATCCAGGCTTAGTATCATGCAAGTGGCCCCCAACTGGGCAGCTTGGAACAACATATGTAATGATGTTTTGATATTGTCCTGAGTTTGTCTACCTAAAATAAAGCCTGTTTGATCGTAGTTAATTAACTTAGGCAGAACCACTTCTATGCATTTAGCCAGAATTGAGGCATATAGTTTATAGTCAATGTTCAGGACAGATATTGGGTGGAAGGAGCTGCAATGTATGGTATCCTTCCCCGGTTTGGGGATGCTTGAAATAACTGCAAAATTCCAGGTGTCTGGGAACGCCTCCCCTAATTGTGCCACCCTACAGGCCCTCAACAGTGGACTCCTTATTTCCTTAATAAAAAATTTTAAAAATTCCGGGGTATACCCATCTAGTCCGGGAGATTTTTTTGTTTTCAATCTTTGAATTGCAGAAGTCAACTCTAAAAGGGTTACAGGGATGTCCAGAGAATCCCTTATTTCCTGGGTCAATTTCGGTAATTTTAGCTTATTTAAATATGTTTCTATTTGTTCTCTGTCTGGGGATTGTTCTGACCTATATAGATTTGTATAAAATTCCCTAAACCCAGATAGAATTTTTCCTGGGGATCTTAATAGCTGACCCGTCTTGGGGTCCCGAATCTGCGTGACCGTAGTTCTAGCCGTTTGTTGTCTCAGCCGATGGGCTAAGAGGCGAGAAGTCCGTGGTCCCGACTCGTATTACCTCTGACGTAATCGTTGTAGTGCCTGCTCCGTCCTTACATCAATTAACTTCTGATTCTGTTGTTTGATATTTAGAATGTCCAGCAGAACAGAGTTGTCCCCCTTTGCATGTTGCTTCTGTAGAACATATATTTGTCTTTGGAGATCCTCTAGTTGTTGGTTTGGTTGTCTTATAAAGTGGGCAGCATATTTGATAAGTCTCCTCTAAATACTGTCTTGATAGTGTCCCACAAAACAGTGTCAGAACCTCCGAGGACTCATTGTCCTGCTGAATTTGAGCCAGTCTGGCAGTAGCCATGTCCATGAATTCCTTTAAATTTAAGAAAGTTATTGAATTTCCAGAGGGACTGACCCTTCTTGACCTTCCATTTCAGCCTCAACAGTAGTTGAGTATGATAAGGAAGAACAGACGGAACATGTCTACATTCCAACACCTGGTCTTGGTGTTCTCCTGAGATCAACATATAGTCGATCCTGGCATATGAGCCATGGGAAAAGAGTAGTGTGTATATTCTTTTTATTTCTGTTCTGCTTTCTCCAGGCATCTACCCAGAAGGCTCCCTTTAAATGGTCCTGATTAGTCTGCTCGTCGGGTTCTGCCTGAAGGACCTTATTTTAGAAGCATCTATTTGATCCCAAACCGGTTTAAATCCCCCACTACTATTAAAACCCCTTGTGATATTCGGTTGATTTTGTGTAGTAGAGTGGGTGACTTCCCTTGTAGAGCCCGGAGAAACATACAAGGAGGACAAAGTGACCAGAGCACCTTCCAAGCTGCCTGAAAGAATAGCCAAACAGCCCTCTGGATCCAAGTAACTGGCTGGCTTTTGAAATTGAGTTCCTCTGGAAACCAATATAGCAGAGCCTCTTCTTTTCCCCTTCCCAAATGAGGCTATCACCACCTGATCATAACCAAATTTCCCCAACTTCTGGTGTTCGGCCTTATTAAGTTCAGTTTCTTATAATAAAACAAAAGAGGGATTTTGCCTTTTAATGGTAGACATAACCTTATATCGTTTTACCGGATTGTTTAACCCATTAACATTATGGGAAACAATTCTAATATTATTATTATCCCCCATTTATGCAAGTAGGTCTGTAAACCCTCCTAGAGTTAGACACTCTGATCCTCTGCATCTTTCCCTCTGAACCCCAAAATATTTTCTCCCTTCCTTCTATAGAATTATTCCAGAATCTCCCTGAAAGCTGCAATAAACCATGCCATCTCTTTTGTTGCTCAGATATAACTTGCCCATGAAAATTTTTGTCTAAAACTATAACAGGTAACCCAATCGTACCACAAACACAACATATAAACTTCAAAGTCCCTTTGGGAGGTGCTAACTGAGCAGTCCTCACCCAGGAGACAAAAAAATTATTTACAAAGCGACTCCCAAGGTAGGGGAACAAAGAAAGATGTTCCCTAAGAGTTCGAGTAGTCAGTACTCGAATGGGAGGAGAAGGGGCCAAAGCGATGACTCGTTCCTCCTGGACCCTGAAACTAATGGGCCCTTGCCAGATGCCATGGCTCATTGTCACCAACACCATACCAAACACGATGAGTGGTGCAAGGAGCACCACAGGATTTTGCATCTTTGCTGAATTTCTAGGGCTCTATCCCTCCCCCCCAAACCCAGCAATATTTTACTCTGTGACCCTAAGTTTTAAGATCTCTGTATGCCCATTGAAATTTCATAGTTAGTGGCCTGCCTTTTTAAGAGTGGTGTATGATTGAGAATTCCCTATTCCCCCACTAGGGGTGTCTAGAGTCTAGTTTGAAAACCTTTAGACATTTTCCAGGATTACACAATCAATAACATTTTAAATCGCTATAACACTCGTTGCAACAACCTAGGAATACAACCAATTGAGAGTTTCAAGTCAGAGGAGAGCACCAGCTGCAGCCCACACACCGTCCCCTCAGGAACCAGCATAATCATATCGGGAATACAAATAGGGATACATGGGGGGCCTTAAGTTTCCTTCCTTTTACAATATCTTGGTGTCTGATCCAGCTACGAGGCCCTGCTCTTCTAAACAGACTGCCCGTTTCGTTGCAGGGTTCCCCATGCCAATCTGTATCAACATGGAGCCTTAGCAGTGCAACCTCCCCTCTCGTTCCACACCAAGGGCGCTGGAGCCACCCACAGGACCGTAATCTCATCACATGGGGAAAACTTCTCGGGTGCAAGTGAAATCAATATTACTCCGGGACGGCCCGTAGGGTGGCATAATTAAAGGAACCAATCAATCCCGTGCAACTTGCTCTACAGTGCAAGCCCAGCATCACACCCCTCCTCATACAACAAGTATGTCGATGCAGGTCCCTTACTTCGCAAAGGGGTTAGTGGTATCTGGGCAACCCACAGCCGCAGCCATAGGCAGTCCCCTCAGCAAACAAGTTTAACCCTCCATGTAGAGGCCCACCCCACTGCTATGCTCCCTGTGGGAATGAATCTCAGTGCGGGGCCTCAATAGCGCCGCCTGCTCATCTAATCCATATCAGTGTATTTGTAATCCCCCATAAAGCCCCTATAAATGTAGAGACCCCGCTTTGTATCGGTGTATAAATTGATCCAGGGCAACAGCCTCACCATTTAATCACAGTCCCCCAGCCCAGCAGTACTTGCTCATCTCCAGTGATGCGGCGAAGACCTTGGAGTACATTCAACTCAGTGCCTAATAAGGAACTCCGTTAAGGTCTAGAGTGCGAGAAGGCCCTCTGTGTCTGCACGGTCCCTCAGTGCGATCAACAAATTTCGCAGGTAAGAGAAAACACCCTATTTATTATATACCCCCATTAATCCCTGTCAAGCAACAAGTTTTGGCCTCTAACGCCACATAGGGGGAAAGCGATCCTCCATACTGGACATCTGTCCCTTTGTGGCGTTCCTTCTAATTTTTAGGCTACATCAACAGATTGAAGCCTCGGAATCCGACCCATTTGACCGCTTCAGCGGATGGGAGAGATCCGAAGAAACTGCAGTGTATGGGCTGAATCCCCACGTGTGAAGGTAGTTTAACCATCCCCCGGCCCTCCACCTTACCCAGGCTTTACCATCTACCAAAAGCTTTCAGTTCACTGTTCATTTTGTTTATCAGTATGAGTCCCAAAAAGACAAATATTTGAGATGTAAATCAGTACTCCCCTATGGAACAGGATGTGTAGGAAGGAAGGCCTGCACAACGATCGCAACCACCAGCTGCTAATCCGCGCTCTCAGGTGTCCTCCAGCCTTTCGGGCAGCGTCTCCTCGGAACTTTGGGAGTGAGTAAGTTTGTGAGACATATTTTTAATGTCTTGTAATGTGGTGGTAGCTGACTTATTTCCACTCTGATTAGGATTCTGTTGTTTAGACGAATGCCAGGGATTCTGTGGGGTGACAGGATGTTCTCTGTGACGTGGGATCTCTGGGACTACGTGTCCTTTGTTTTTCAAGGCCTGGAGAGCTTCTTCGTCCGAGTGGTATATTTCAATACCAGTGTCCCAGTATACCCGCAGGCACGAGGGATAGGGCGTCTGGAATCTTGTATTTAGTGATTTCAATATCCGCAATATTGGCGCATATGCCAGGCGCTGTTGTTGTATTACCGAGGGGTAGTCCTGGTCAAATAGCAGCCGGGCACCATTATATTCTACCAGACCCTGCTTCCAAGCTGCTCTAAGAATCTTCTCTTTTTCTCAGAAACTTGAAAATTTAGCCACTATGGAACAGGGCCTGGCACTCACCGCCGTGGGTTTAGGCACCAATGCTCTGTGCACTCTCTCAATTTTGAACGAAAAGGCCTGTGGCAGATTGAGCATATGTCGTAGTAGATCTTCTAGGAATTTGTTCATATCTCCGACTTCAGCTGACTCGGGTAAACCGTAAATCCTTAGGTTGTCTCGTCTTGATCGAGCCTCTAAATCCAAGCATTTAGCCGATGTAGCTTCTTGTTGTTGGATTAGGTATTCGATCGCTTTGGAAATTTGTAGGAGGTCATCCTCAGCAGTCGAGATACGGTCCTCCGTGGTAGATACTCTGGTTTCTAGCTTGTTCAGATTGGCATGTAGCCTATTGAATTTGAGCTTCGTCTCCGTCCTAAATTGCTTGATTTCCGAGAGCAATGTCTTCAAGCTGGATCTTGACAGTGTCTCCATCTCCGACTCCGCATCTCCACCCGCCATGCTTACTGGCGATTCTCTCCCACTTGCAGCCAAACTTGCAGGGCTTAATCTGTGCTGATCCCGTTTCAATTTTAGGTTTTTTGAACGTGATCTTCTCACTTGTGAATCTCCTCTTTGCAGATTATTCATATTAGAGTAAATTATTGGTGGCAGAGCTGTGTGGAATTAAAATCAAGTACTGGTGAGGAGGGGAGCTCCCTGATTAGGCGGCCATGATGCTGGTGACGTCACTGGAAGTCCCCAAATTCAAATTTCTGATTGTATAAAACACATCACATGACCGTGCGTATATCTGAGCATGACCGCACACCTGCACTTTTAGCCCCCTGTAAAACAATTTTGACATTTTGTAAGATAGATAAACCACTCTGAGATGTGTGGTCGCGCTCTGATATATGCACGCACGCCTTGGGCGGTTGATGCACACCAAGGTGTGCGTATATCAGAGCATGACCGCACACCTCAGAGTGGTTTATCTAATACATATATTCTATAGTTAGGGTTGAGTACCCCATTTAAGGTTAAATCTTAATAGCAGCCTAATAACTTTGCAACCGTACATCAGATTTGCCTGAAATTTGGAATGCACCATCTGGTACCATAGATCTGTGGATCTGGCAAGTTGCATTACTGTTGGATGTACGATTGCGGAGCTACATAGCGCCAAACAGTTACGCATTTTTGCGTGTTTCTTTCCTCGCACCTACAGGATGCACGGTTTGCGCGGTAGTTCTGAAAACTTCAGGCAACATGCAGCCAGGGTCCCCAATGTGCTTTTTCAGTGGTATGGGTATAAACTGGGGCACAACACAAATGTCTAACATTTCAACTGTTTGTTCAGGCCAGAAAACAGCATAACGTAGAAGGATTCAACACACTGCTCAGTATGTGTTTTAACACTGATATACTGCCGACTGCTGCAGGTTATACAACCACCTGGCTATATTTCAGCTACCTTAAGGTCATTTGTTTAGGATTTCCTTTAATGGGCAGGGGGTTATGTTTTCAAACCACCGATGTGCAGACTAAAGAAAATGTCTACAATGGAAAGAGAAAGAACAGAGAAAGATGTAGAAGGCAGAGGTGACTGTGAGTGAAAATGTAGGACAGTAAAGTAAAATTTAGAAAAGTGTTGTTGCAACGGTCTTGGCAAAACGTTTGTTCATGGGAAATCCCTACTTTGTTTACAGGTCCACATACCTAGCAAGAGAAACTAAATCTCTCCCAGGGGCTATACAGGTGCCTACTCTGTCACACTCCTTGGCAGCAGATGAATGAATGCATACTGTATGCCTCTGCTATTCCTTTATTTAGCCTCTTAAAAACCTGTCCCAAATTTACATGCAAAGATTCATAATAATCTATGGTGATCAAATAACAGTAAACATTTTAGACACCAACACATTTTCATAGCTTATAGCCCTAAATGTGTCACATTTTGTCTACTTTTCCTCACATTTTCACAACCAGTGTCTCACATTTGTGGAAGTGTGAAGTTAAAGGATATGAATGAATGACCTTTAAATATCTTTTGTCCAAGTATTATTGACCTTTCTAAAGTTTCAGATGTTATGCACCCCCAGTGTAAGCTCCAAACATAGCACATGGCAGTCCATAAGGAGTGGAACAGAGTGTTAACATAAATGACCCCAGTCACTTTTTACTGCATATTCCTTTTACCACCTGTTCCACATGTGGCTCTACTTGAACCCTCCTGGGCTAAGCCGGAAAATAGGCATTTTATGTCTAGTATACTTATTTACCTGGTGAACAAAAACTAAAGAAATTCTCTTTCTGGCTCATGCAAGGTCCAGTTGGAAAGAGAGTGTAGGGGCTAGGGAAAGAGAAAATTGGAAGGCCATGTGCACAAACGTCAGGAGCCTGGGCAACAAGATCCAAGACCTGGCAGCGATCATGGTGGAGGAGGAGCTGGACATGGTGGGGATCACGGAGACCTGGTTCCATGATGGTCAGGAATGGGACATAAACATCCCAGGATATATGCTGTTTAGGAAGGACAGGGTTGGCAGGAAGGGGGGGGGGCATAGTGGGGGATCCAGGCATCAGAATCGCAGGGCAGGTGAGGGGACTCTGAGGCCCTATGGGTCCCACTGGCAACAGGGAAGGGTGAGGTGGTGCGAATGGGAATCGTGTACAGACCACCAGGGCAAACTATGGAGGTGGACAGTTAGATGGTCGAGGAGATACTTAGGATGGCGGTTAAGGGAGAGGTGCTGCTGATGGGGATCTCAAATTGCCGGATGTGGAGTGGAAATCAATGTCTGCACCCTCATCCAGAAGCAAGGCAATAGTTGACCCGCTACAGATAGCCCACTTAAGTCAGCTGGTAAAAGAGCCTACTAGGGAGGGTGCGATACTAGATCTGGTACTTACAAATGGCGACAGAGTGGGTGAAGTAATGGTAGGGGACAGTCTTGGAAGTAGTGAACACAACACAGTGTGGTTCACGATACATGCATCGGCCTCGTGACACCGAACTAAGGCAAAGGTGCTGGATTTTGGATGGGCTGATTTCGGAAACATGAGGAGTATACTAGATGGGCACGGGGGTGGGGGAATGTAGGGGGTGGAAGAAGGTGAGCAAGAGCAGGAAGAAAAGGACACTGTGGTTCAGTAGGGAAGTGGGGGAAAGCATCAGAGCTAAGAGACAGGCATTTAGACAATACAAAACGACGCAGAGCGAGCAGGACTGCATGGCTTACCAGAATAAGCAGAAGGAAGCAGGGAGGGTGGTCAGATGGGCTAAAGTGAGAATGGAGGAGAGTATTGCTAAGGGTGTCAAGAGTGGGGACAAGACCTTTTTTAGGTATATAAGAGAGCAGAGGAAAGGGGGGGACGGGGATACCTGGTCTGCGAGCTGAGACAGGGGAAAAGGTAGAGGGGGATCGGGAGAAGGCTGAATTGCTGAACAGCTATTTTAGTGTGGTGCTTCCGAGGGGAGGATGGTAGTGGTCCAGTAGGAAGAGGGGGGTAGGGGTGGATGTGGTACCATTTCAGGAACAGGAGATCTCAAAGGAGCTTAAGGGCCTGTGGGTGGACAGGGCCATTGGGCCGGATGGCATTCACCCAAGGGTATTGCGGAAGCTGGGTGAGGAGCTGACAGCTTTCTTGACCTATCTGTTCAATGAGTCCTTGAGAATGGGGGTAGTCCCAAGGGACTGGAGAGAGGCGGATGTGATTCCCCTGCGCGAGAGAGGGGGAAGACAGGATCTGAGCAATTACAGGCCAGTGAATATGACATCGGTGGTCGGCAAGCTCATGGAGAAGCTGCTAAGGGCAGAATCACTGACTACCTGGAGGCAAGTGGCCTACTCGACCCAAGACAGCCCGGATTTACCAAAAGCAGATCTTGCCAGACAAATCTGGTAACGTTCTTTGACAAGATCACTGGGGTGGTGGATCAGGCAGGATCGGTGGACATAGCCTACCTAGATTTCAGGAGGGCCTTTGATACATTACCGCATGGAAGGCTGGTGCACAAATTGGAGCGTCTGGGGCTAGGGGGAGTGGTTATTAGGTGGGTGCATAACTGGTTGGAGGACAGTACGCAGAGGGTATTGGTAAATGGGGTTTTGTGGGAGATGGGAGTAACAAGCGGGGTGCCCCAGGGGTTGGTACTGGGACCCCTGCTGCTCAACACATATGTGACATTGCGGAGGGGTTGGAGGGCAGAGTGAGCCTGTTTGTGGATGATGTCAGACTTGGTAATAGGGTGGACATTATGGGTGGAGTGGAAAGGATGCAAGAAGACCTAGGGAGATTGGAGGAGTGGGCCAGGAAGTGGAAACTATCCCTCAGTAAGGCAAAATGCAAGGTCATGCACCTGGGGGAAAAGGAATGAGAAAAGGGAATACGACTGGGGCAGGCCGCTAGCGGTTACCACAAAGGAAAGGGACCTAGGTACCATCATCTCCCAGGACTTGAAGGTGGCCAGGCATGTGTGGCAGGGCAGTGGCAAAAGCCAGTAGAGTGTTGGGAAGTATTGGGAGAGGGATCACAAGCAGGAGAAAAGAGGTTCTGATTCCCCTGTACACCCAGCTGGTCAGGCCTCATCTGGATTACAGGGACTAGCTCTGGAGACCTTACCTAAAGAAGGATGTGGAAAGGGTGGAGAGGGTACAGAGGAGAGCAACCAAGATGGTGAAGGGGCTCAGTCACCTGACGTATGAGGAGAGACTGGGAGCCCTGGATATGTACCCTTTAGAGATGAGGAGGGAGAGGGGGAACAAGATAGAGACCTTTAAGTACTTAAAGGGGATAAACAAGGTGGCTACAGAAAACCCCTTCCAGTTGAAGAAATGTCCCAGAAAAAAGGGTCATAACCTCAAACTTGAGGGGGGTAAGTTTAGGGGCAACATCAGGAAGAACTTCTTTACAGAGAGGGTGGTCGACTCCTGGAATGGGCTGCTAAGGTGGTGGCGTGAGAATTCTGTGGGAGGGTTTAAGAGGGTGTGGGACAGGCACAGGGGGCTGTTGAAAGTGGGAGAAACAGGGGCAGGCCTAGGGATGCTAGGCAAACGGGCAGACTAGGTGGGCCTGGAGGTCCTTTTCTGCCGACACTTTCCTATGTTCCTTTCTCTGAAACTGTAATTAATTGTTGCTTTTTGTTAGTTGCCTTACTTTTGTTAATTGTTTTATTTACTTTTGTCCATTCTCTGTAACCCATCATATGTAGCATTGTGGCTCTCCAAGCATACGCAGAACAAAGCAAACATGGAAAGGATCTGCTCCAGAAGCCCTCATACAGAATCCCACCTCACAATAGAGACACAAGCCAACTCACTAGTTATTTTGTTCAGATATTACTGCATATTCAAACAAGATAATAACACACACTGGCTGAGATATTAATGCAAATAGTTTGATGTTTCATGGTCCAAGCTCTGACCCCTTCATCAGGAATTTAATATGCTATCTGATTGTTTTATAAAGATTCTCTGTAATGTATCTCCACAGAAGTGTGTCATATATTGTGAGGTTCCTGTGCAGGGAGACTCGGTTACAGCATGTATGTTGTAGTAGCCATTGTTATTCTTCTCAGAGATGGTGGTCACATATCAGCGGACGTACACAAAGAAAAGCCCACTGCGCATGACAGGAACTTGTACCTTAGATAGGGCTACAAATATCCATATGCATAAATTACAGCCCTAATAGCATTCCTTAGACTTCCTATCATATACACATATACATATATATTAAAAGACAAAGAACCTCTGTGCGCAAACACTGAGGCAAGGGTTACCCCAAAGGGCATTTGGCTGGGAAGCCAAGTTTCAAGAAAATACAAAATCTCACATGCCCTCACAATGCATTGTGAGGGCATGTGTGATTTTATATATATATACACTACCATACATATTCATGTATATACTACACTCCTCCTTAGACAGAAACTTGTCTAAAATACTTCAGCAGTAACATTTCCTAACTTCCAGGCCAAAGTAGACTATTTGGTACCCAGAAACAAGTTCAGGGATTATTCAAACAACATGAAGTTTGCTGTATTCTGATATATGCAGTTAACCCCAGCACTTGAACTGCTCCAGAGAGGAAAGAGTTAACTCTCTACAGGAAGCATTGAACGTTGAGCTCAAGCTCGGTTTGAAACCTCTGTCTGCAGCACTTCAAAGTGTAACCGTCAGATTCTTTACTCCGCCTAATGGTTCAGTCGCTCTGGAGATTGCTTCTTCGCTGCGGTCGGTTTGGTTAAGAATCCGTCGATTTAATCACCGATTTGTCATTATTTTCAGCTTCAAATCCCTGTCTGCGGTACATTAAGTGTTGTAGGTAGTGGACAGTAGGGTTAGAATAATTATAATTCTGTGGAAATTGTAAAAACCTGTGGATCGGTCTGGTTCGGAGCCGATTGTTTTAGGGTTTTCTTATTCTTTCTGTTTAGTGTGAGGTACCGGTTCCTATCGATTTCCAAAAACCACGATTTTACAAATTTTTTTCCATGACCCGTAACACGGTTGGTAACCGATAGGAGGGTCTTACCTGGCTAATAAACTGTAAAGGGTAAGTTTGTAGCCTGGCCATGTCTGAGAAACCAAAGAAAAAAAATGGGCCCACTGGGTTTCAACACTGTGGTGAGTGTGGGGATGCCTTTGCTAAAGCAGACCCTCACAGCACTTGTGCTTATTGTCTGGGGTTTGACCACCTTGATTCAGACTGCCAAATTTGTAAAAAAAATTTCTCAAGGGCCACCCTAGAAAAGAGGTTGGGTAGGCTCAGGGAAAAGGAGGCAGAGAAGTCCTCTAATTCGGATGGCCTACCCGTTTCGGTTCCTACCGAACCTGAGGGAGTGCCCACTGACTTTGGCGATGCTCCCTTGGGCAAGAGGACATCCGACCCTGAGGGGTTGGTTACATCAAAGCGCAGTTTGGATCCAGAACCGCATCATCCAACCGCTGAAGAAATAGCCAGGGTGATAAGTATTGTGGAATCACTCTGTCCGGTTCTGTCCAACCCAGCACCTCTCGGTAGGCGCTTGGTTTGGTCGGTTCCCCTGGTTCCGGAATATGTTCCAGATGAATTTTATGAACCGGAGTGGGAGGGGGAGGAAGAACAAGATGACGATGATGAGGATAATGGTGATGAAGGTCTAGATGAGCCCATTGAACCGGACATCTCCCCAGACAGGCCTTCTAATGTTTCCCCTCCCAGGCTTTGAGTCCCCATCCCACTATTTGTTCTACAAGAAAGTGGCTGATACCCTCCAGCTTCCCTTGGTTGAAGCTGTTGAGGAACAAGAGGAGCCTAATTTTGTGGAAATGATGGACATCCCAAACTCCAAGAGATTGTCTATTCTCCTCCATAAATCCTTTGGGAAACAGACACAGAAAATTCTTTAATCTGCAAATTCTTTACCTCCTTTAGATAAAAGAATGGACAGGAGGTATATGCTATCAGACTCTGGTACAGAGTTCTTGTTCCACCAATGCAGCCATGTTGGGGTAGTGCAGGCTGCAGCCTGTGACAAGGCTAATGTACCCTTGGCTTCGCACACCCCAGATAAAGACTCTAGGAAGGTGGATGCTATGGCTAAAAAACAGTACTTGGCATCCTCCCTGGGACTCTGGCAGGTGAATTATATGGCCTACACAGCCAGATACCAGAAGTCTAGATGGGATACTGTTCTGGAGTTGGCTAAACAGGCCTCCCCCAGCTAACCGAGGAGCTGGAGGAGGTGGCTGCTGATGGGATTGAGGCATCCAAAATACAATTCCATGCTGCTGTGGACTCGAATGATGTGGCATCACGAGTCATGGCTACATCTGTGTCTCTTTGGAGATTTGCTTGGCTCAGATGTTCTAGCCTCTCATAGGACGCCCAGGCTAAGGCTATAAATTTCCCTGTGGTGGGTAATTCTCTGTTTGGGGAGTAGACAGAGAATTACATGAAGAAAATGGACAAGTATCGGACCACCTACAGGAGTGCACAGGCCAAGGAAAGGCAGGCAGCTCTTCAGAGGCAGCAGTCTAGGGGCAGGGGCAGGCCTTTTCACCAGGCGCAGGCCTCTTCTTCCTTTCCACAGAGTGGGTTCTTCAGAGGGAGAGGTAGGAGGGGGATGAGCAGGGCTGCATCCTCCTCTCAGTCCAAGGCTCCTGCCAAGCAGACACCCTGATGTGTCAGCCCTGGTCAACTCCCCAACTCCAGTAGGAAGCCGGCTGGCTTACTACTTCCAAGCCTGGAAGTCTGTTACCTCAGACAGGTGGGTCCTGGAGATAGTAAGTCAAGGATTGGCTCTCAGTTTTGCAAAGTTCCCAAAATTGAGGGCCAAATTCTTTCACCTGCAAACCTTTCCGAGACCACTGCTTTAGAAGCAGAGGTTTCCTCTTTGTTAACCCTCAGGGCTGTAGAGAGAGTTCCTACTCAATACAGGGGCAAAGGTCTGTATTCCAGATATTTCCTTACCCCAAAAAACACAGGAGAGTGATGGCTCATCCTAGACCTACGGTATCAAAACAAGCACATCTTAAAACCAAATTTCAAAATGGTGACTCTGGGAGTAATTCTTGCGCCTCTAAGGCCAGGGGACTGGCTAGCTTCCCTGGACCTCAAGGATGCCTACTTTCACATCCCAATCAGGTGCTCCCACAGAAAGTACCTCGGGTTCGAATTGCCTTCAGGCCATTATCAGTTCAGAGCAATGCCCTTCGGCCTAACATCAGCTCCAAGGGTATTCACAAAGTGCCTAGCAGTAGTAGTGGCCTTCCTCAGGAGACAGGGGATCTTCATATTCCCATACCTGGACGACTGGCTCATCGTGGGGCAGTCTCCAGACCAAGTCAAATCAGGCCTACAAGTTACTCGACAGTTGCTCACTTCTCTAGATTTTTTTTCTCAATCTGCCAAGGTCCGTTCACGAACCAGTGCAGCTCCTCACCTTCATAGATGTAGAGTTGGATACTGTTCAGGCAAAGGCTTTTCTCCCCTTGGCAAGGGTGAAAGCCCTTACTGATCTTGCTTCTTCTTTCTGCCTTCTGGTGTCTCGACCAGTAAGACATTTTCTTCAGCTCCTGGGCCACATGGCAGCTTCCACTGCAGTGGTACAGGGAGCCAGACTTCTAATGAGGGACATTCAGTTCCACCTGAGGTCCTTTTGGTCCCAGAAAAATTATCCTTTAACCAAATTGATTCCAGTGACTCAGACTCTGATCCAAGCTCTCCAATGGTGGTTGGATCAGGACAATCTCAGACAAGGAGTCCCATTCATCAGTCAGACTCATTCAGTGGTACTAACTACAGATGCCCCTCTCCTGGGCTGGGGAGCCCACCTGGGAGCCCTTACAGCACAAGGTGTCTGGTCTCCTAAGGAGTCTCTACTTCATATCAGTCTTCTGGAACTCAGGGCAGTATTCCTGGCCCTCCAAGATTTCTCAGACTCAGTGAGGAACAAAGTGGTTCAGGTCAGGACAGACACCACCACCACCATGTGGTACATCAACAAGCAGAGAGGCACTCTGTCTATGGCCTTGTGCACAGAAGCCATGATGATATGGTCTCTGGCTTATGCCCTGCAAGCATCCCTAGTAGCCATCCATCTACCAGGGAGGGACAGAGTGCTAGCAGATGCCCTGAGCAGAATATTTCAGGGCCACCACGAATGGGCCGTGGACCCTTCATACTGAAAGTAGTCTTTTCCAGGTGGGGCACTTCAGAGATAGATCTCTTTGCAGCCCCAGACAATCATCAGCTTCCTCTTTTTTGTTGCAGGCCTGGGCACGATTCCCCTGGATGCTCTGGTTCTGGATTGGGGGGCAAATTCCTTTATGCCTTTCCTCCCTTTCCTCTGTTATTCAAGCTCTTGGTCAAGATCAGGTTGCAACCATGCAGGGTGTGATCCTGATTGCCCCAGACTGGGCCAGACAGCCTTGGTATCCTCTGTTGTTGTCCCTAGCAGTCTATCTTCCCCTGTCTCTCTCCAAGCGGCACAATCTGCTAACCTCCTCTCAGAGAAGAATCTGGTACCCCAACCTTCAGTCTCTCAACCTCAAGGCTTGGCTCTTGAAGAGTTAGAGTATGCAGGTCTGCACCTGTCTCAGGGGGTGCTGGATGTTCTCAAAGCCTCTCGAAAACCTGCCATCAGAAAAACTTATAATTCCAAATGGAAGAGATTCGGTATTTGGTGTTCCAATAAGGATATTTTACCGGATACTGCCAATCTGGCTACAGTTCTGGATTACATGGTTCATCTTAATGGCCTAGGCCTCAGGCCAGCCACTGTAAAAGTTCATTTAGCAGCTGTATCTGCATTCCTATCAGCAGGGAAGGCTCCTCTCTGGCCTCTCACCCTGTCTTCTGTAAGTTATTTAAAGGTTTGATTCATACCTACCCTCCCTTTAGGGACCCTACCCCTGCTTGGGATCTTAATGTTTGCATTGCTTAGCTCGTGCAACCCCCTTTTTGAGCCTCTGGCTTCAGCCAAACTCAAGTATTTGACTTGGAAACTGTGTTCCTGGTAGCTATCACTTCTGCTAGGCGTATTAGTGAATTACACGCCCTGTCAGTGGAGCCAGATTTTATCTCATTCCATAGAGATAAGGTGATCCTTGGAACCAATAGGAGGTTCTTACCCAAAGTGGTCTCAGATTTTCATCTGAACCAGACCATGTCTCTTCCTGTGTTTTTCACTGATCATTCCTCTTCAGGAGAAAGATGATTACATAGTTTGGATGTTAAGAGGGCACTTAGCTACTACATAGAACATACTAAGGCACTTAGGAATGAATGTCCCCAATTGTTTCTCACTTATGGTGAAGTAGGGAAAGGTAAGCCTGCTACTAAGAGAACTATTGCCAGGTGGATTGTCTCTTGTATGCAATTCTGCTATGACAAGCTAGGCAAAATAACCCCCTCAGGCCTGCGGGCTCATTCGACTAGGGGTACAGCTGCTGCCAGGGATATACTTTTACTAGAGAGATGCAAAGCAGCCACCTGGAAAACTGTCCATACTTTCACCAAGCATTACTTTCTGGATATCCAGGCTAGGTTTGGAACAGCAGTACTGCAGATCCTATTCCCAAAATAGGTGCAGTAACCCCCTCCCTGGCAGTGCTGCTTGGTAGTCTGCATATGTCAGAATACAGCAAGAGTTCATGTTTGAAGAAAAAATTACTCACCTTAGTAATTGTGTTTCTTCTGATGGAGTCTTGCTGTATTCTGACCTCCCTTCCTGCCTCCCCTCTCAGAACCTGTTTCTGGGAAGTGGGCTGGCAGGTACAGTGTTTGAACCTCAGGGGTGTACTTGGCATCCCTCCTTTCTAGAAGGGGAGAGTGGGTTATTGTTATGTTGTTTTTTGTAGTTATATGTTGGTTCACTACCTGGTTGTTATTTTGGGTTCTCGACATGAATCTTTTTGGGAACCCAATTTGTTGCCTGTTGACTTCTATTCCTTTACAATTTCTACTATAAAGGTATAGTTAGTTAATAATAGCTCATAAGAATCTGATGGTTACACTTTGAAGTGCTGCAGACGGAGGTTTGAAACCGAGGTTGAGCTCAACGTTCTATGCTCATACATAGTTAACTCTTTCCTCTTTGGAGCAGTTCAAGTGCTGGGGCTAACTGCATATGTCGGAATACAGCAAGACTCCATTAGAAGGAACACGATTACTAAGGTGAGTAATTTTTTCTTCTGCCCCTTGGGTAGAACTTGTCACTAACTAAGTAACAGTAGAAGTAAGAGTTCAGTTGCACAGAGGTACAGGTTCAGTACATGACTTTAAAGATCAAGTCTTTGTGGTGGTCTTCGGTGCCTAATGTAATATCTATGGGCTGGAACAACCGCTGCTTGTGAAACAGGTGATCTTACTTCGAGAGGGTTCCTGCAGTAGATCTTCACACATAGGACTGCGCCCCCTGGCATCAGGACCGCATGGCAAATTTGTAGCTAGTGATCATCATCGGGGGACCACCCCCAGCGTTGGGTGATGGATGTTAGCGTGACTATAAAAGGGGCAGTCCCCTGCCTGCCCTCCAGTTCTTTCCCACCATCGACCTGAACTGTCAGACCTCGCGGTAGAACAGCTTCAGTCGCCCGACTTATCAGATTTAGGCCTCAGCTATTCTTCTCTGAAGGTCCATCTCCCTGCAGTTTCGGCCAACCACCTTCTGGTGGAAGGCAAAACCCTCACTCAGATGGAGGTTTCAAAACCTTTCTGAAGGGACTCCTTCATCTAAAACTTCCGGTCCAGAATCCTGTTCCCCATGGGATCTTAATTTCATGATAGAAAAGCTTACTATGCCTCCCATTGAGCTGGCAACAAGCTGTGAAATGTGTTTTTTAGTTTGGAAAATGCTCTTTTTAGTTGCTATCACTACAGCTTGAAGAGTTTCAGAGCATCAGGCTCTAGTTTGTGAGAGCCTTATTTGATTTTCCACAGAGACTGGGTGGCTCTGTGGACTGACCCTTTTTTTTTGCTGAAAGTAGTGTCAGAACTTACTTTAAACCAAAGTGTTGAGTTAGTTTTTTTTTATCCTGAACACTCCACCAGTGGGAGTATCTCCTGCATACTCTTGATGTACACAGGATTCTGAGATATTATGTCTCAAGGACTCCGGAGGTTTGCAAGTCGAACCAACGTTTTGTCGCCTTTGCCCCTCAGTGCCAGGGCAAAACTGTGTCTAAACAGACTCTTTCTAGGTGGCTGGCAAATTGTATTCATTAAATTTACCAGAAGTACGAAAAGCCCCTTCCGGGGACGGTTAAGGGCCACTCTGCAAGGGGTGTGGCCATTTCTACTGTCTTTTACAGGAATGTGTCTACTGTGGACATCTGTGCAGCAGCCACTTGGTCCTCCATCCGCACCTTCACTAATAATAATAGTTTGATTTATTGAGCTTCTTTCACATTATCAAGGCGCTTCACACAGTCACAGACAGTTCATCTAAAACCAGAACAGATAATAATCGGGGAATGCCTTAATCCATAAAAACGTTTTCAGTGCCTGCTTAAAGCTCCCCACAGACCTGCACTCCTGAAGCTGACAAGGCAGAGAATTCCAGAGGGTTGGGGCAGCAAACATAAAAGCACACTAAACATTACAGTCTTGATATTGCTTCTAGGCGCAGGGCTGGCTCGGCCTAGCAGTTCTGCAAGGTCTTCTGTCACGAGTGACCTGTAGTTGGCAGACATTTTCCTCCTCCCAGAACCTCGTCTCTGACTCCTCCTTTTTAGTTGACCACTTGGTATTCAGTCCTGTGTGTGAAGGCCTACTGCAGGAACCCTCTCGAAGTAAAATATAGCAGTTTTGTAAGATCTTACCATAACAGTAGATATTCGAGAGGTTCCTGCAGTCGGTCTAGATTTCCCACCCACCTTCACTCAGCTCCTGTGTTTTTTCCTCTCTGTTCCCTTCCCAGGATTTTGTTTCATCCAGGACACAAGGTCCAGGAGTTTTTTTACTCCTTTTTTTCTGCTTTCTCTTTTGAGTTCTCCGGCGGAAGAACTGGAGGGTGGGCGAGGGACCGCCCCTTTTATAGTCATGCTGATGTCCATCACCTGATGCCGGGGCAGTCCCCGCTGATGATTGCTAGCTAGAAATTTACAGTGCAGTCCTGATGCCAGGGGGCACAGTCCTGTGTGTGAAGACCTACTGCAGGAACCTCTTTCGAAGATCTACTGTTACGGTAAGTTCTTTGGTAACTGCCATTTTCGTTATTGTTTGGCACTCGCCCCGGTGGAGCTTTATGGGCAGGAGCAAAGTCCTCTGTGTCACTGTTCTCATCTGGAGTGACCTCTCCTGCTGCATTTGCTGAAACCTTGGAATGCAGCAGGTGATCCACATGTTCTTTAAGCCAATGTCCCACGCAAACTGCATAAGTCAAAGGTCCACGTGTTTCCATCACCATCTCGCGTATCCAAGGAATCTTGGGATGTTTACAGTCTTGAACCATCGCCCTCTTCCTAGGAGGAAAAATTCGTACTGGCTTGTCTGACCTGTCATGACCATTCTGCTGTTGTAGTTGATGCTTTGTGACCGTATTGGCCAAGTCTGGCTTGAGAAATGACAAACTGGTACGAGGTTGACCTTTGAAAAACAGTTCAGCAGGTTTTCACTTTGTGACTGTGTGAGGAGTGTTTCTGTAAGTGAACAGGAAATGAGCCAGCCTTTGAGCTGTAGGCACTTGCTGAGAATGTAGTTTATTCCAAGGTTTTTGGAATGTCTGTACAGCTCTTTCGGCTATGCCATTGGTTGCTGGATGGTAAGGTGGAGTCAAAATATTTCGGATGCCATTCTGCTTTAAGAACAGTTTGAAGTCATGGGAAGAAAATTGGGAACCATTGTCCGACACCAAACCCCTGTGGTAGGCCATAAGAGGCACATATTTGTCTCAGAAGCTTTACAGTCTTGTCAGTAGTCATGACTTGTGTGGGCAGCACTTCCAGCAATTTGGAGTGGACGTCAATTGGGCAAGGCAAATTTTATTTCTAGGGTGCCCGATCCCTGAGTCTGTGGGCTCCTAACAAACCTAACCATAAAACAGATAAAAGCACTATAAAATTCCAGAATGATAAAATCAAAAAGACAGCTTGTTTTAAGAACCGTAATTGCTAGCTAAAATGGTAGGTCTGGAAGATCACTCTGTAAAGGCCAGGCTAAAGGGGTGGGCCTTTAACCCTAGTTTGAAAACACTAATCAAGGGGGCCTCCCAGACTGTGGATGGAGAGAGTTCCACAAGGTTGGCCCAGAGACGCTAAAATCCTGGTCACCTGAAGTCTTGAGCCAAACCCTGGGAATGTCTAGGAGACCCCTCGAAGAGGAGGGAAGGGAGCAAGCAGAGGTCACAGGTAACGAGCTCCAAGAGGTAGCCAGGACCCAGTCTGTATAGGGCCTTATAGGTGCGCAAGCCCACCTTAAAAAGGACTCTCCACCTGACTGGCAGCCAGTGCAGAGCATGCAGGACTGGGATCACATGACAGGACCTGGATACTACTAGGAAATGCTGTTTGTCCACTTCGACATTGTCAACATGGTGTGCTCCCACGGTGTGGTAGCCCAGGATCATGGATGCAGGGGTGCAGTTGATGGTTGGTGCGGACAGCCGCACATGGCACACATTGGTTGATAAAATGTTGGATATCTTTGTCAGGTCATGGCCACCAGAGGTATCCTTTGGCCAGTGCCTTCATTCGAGAGATTCCAGGATAACTGTCATGTAAGTCAGAAAGTAGTCTCTTGTGGAACTTTGTAGGTATCACAACTCGAGCTCCCCCGCAGAACACAGCCTTGCTCTGTGGACTTCTGGTCCTTCTTGTCTAAGAAAGGTCAGAGAGTCTGGTCTCTTGTGAAGTTGGGACAACCATTTAGGGTGAAATCTAGGACATTAGAGAGGACAGGATATCGCTGTGTCTCTGCTGCGACATCCTATGAAGGAATGGGTAATTCCTCAAGATGTGAAAGATGAAATACTCCCTCATCATCTTCCTTCGCTATAGCATTATCGAGACTGCCATGCAAAGATGCATCTGCATTTGCGTGATCCTGAGAACGTCTGATTTCAATGTCATAGTTGTAAGCCAGCAAAATCAGGGCCCATTGCTGCATTCTGAGTGCTGCGAGAGTTGGTATTGCAGCCTTTGGCCCCAGAATTGCTAGTAGAGGTTTGTAATCTGTTAGAAGAGTGAATTTCCGTCCATACAAGTACTTCTTTAGCTTCTTGACACTGAAAATTATGCTCAAAGCTTCTTTCTCAATCTGAGCATGGGCTCTGTGCAGCAACATTTTTCTGGAGTCCACCCGGGGGCTGGGAGAAGCCGTAGCGTGGATCACCGCTCTTCCCCTTAGATTTCTTTGAGAGGGCCCCGTTCTTTGGAGGTAGGGGACCATCCTTCTGGACCTACATGGCCCCAGTCACCTCATAGTTTTTTTTGCTTGAGAACAAGGTCCTGGAAGCAAAAGTGATCAGGTGTTCCTCCCCAGAAGGTAGCACATGAGAAGATGGCCCACACTCCATATGGTGACGCATTGCATGCTAGCCTTAGAGATTTGGTGGGGTCATAGTACGTTAACCATTTGCTGCTTAGAAGATGTTTCTTACAAGCCTGGAATGCTTCCTCACACTGTGGTGACCAATTCCAGTGAGCTTCTTTCTGTAGCAAGTCATGGAGTGGTTGCAACAATGTGGACAATTGAGCTAGGAACCATCCATAGTAGTTAGAGTCCTAAAAATGATCTTAACTCTGTCACATTTGTTGGTGCAGGTGCCTTGACGATAATATCCACCTTGCTCTCTGTTCAACGTAGGCCTTGGGCATCAATCCAGTGACCTAGGCACTCAACAGAATTTTGTAGAAATTGGCATTTGGCTAGCTTTACTCCCAGTCCATACTGCTGCAGTCGGGCCAGAACACGTTCCAGGATTGTCAGATACTCTTCCACTGTGGGTGCTGTTACCAAGATTTCATCTATAAAGCATACTGCGTGGTCCAGTCCATGCAGTATCTGGTCCATTTTGTTGTGGAAAATTGCTGGCGCTGTGGAAACTCCATATGCCAAGTGATGATACCAGTAAAGTCCCTTGTGGGTGTTGATGGTTAGATGTGGTTTTGACTCAGGTTCCTGTTCCAACTGCTGGTGTGTAAAAGGTAAGTCCAACTTGCTAAAGAACTTACCCCCTGAGAGTGTGGCAAACAAGTCCTCTGCATTGGGTAATGGGTATTGTTCTGGCTGTATACAGTGGTTCACTGTAACCTTGTAGTCACCACACAACCTCATTGCCCTGTCTCGTTTCGATACCACAACGATAGGGGCAACCCAGTCACTCCTCTCTACTTGTGAGAAGATACCATGGCTTTTGGTCCAGTTCCTTCTCCACTGCTTCCCTTAAAGCATAAGGTACTGGTCGAGGCTTGTGGAAAATTGGGGCGGCTCAGAGTTACACTCTGATATTTGCCTTGAAATCCTGGATTGTGCCATAACCATCCTGGAAAATAGGACCATGTTTGTCCAATACTTTTCTTTAGCACATCTTGCAGTACTTTGGTCACAGTATTTAAGCTGAATATCTTTTCCCAGTTCAATTTGATCTGTGTGAGCCAGTCTCTGCCTAGTAGTGCAGTTCTTTCTCCTTGTACCACCACTAGAGGCAAGGTCCATGTTCCTCCCTTGTAGGTGACTGGTACTTCAATCTCCCCTAGCACAGTGATTGGGTCTCCCAAGTAAGACAAGAGTTAAATATACGATGGTTGCAATGAGTACTGCTGAAGTTTCTCTCTGTAGATGTGCTCTGGCACAAGAGATGCTGAGGCCCCTGTGTCAAGCTGCATGCTAACCGGGTTTCCTGCTAGAATTTGTGCTGCATTTGCCCATGTTGCATAAACCATGAACAAACGCAATGCTTCATCTTCTGTTTCAGTGGTTGCAGTGCCATGTGTGACACACCATGCAGTAGCAGTCCGTGATGTATTTTTGCACACTTTCAGTATGTGACCCACTTTTCTGCAACTGTGGAATTTCTCTTGTGAAAATCGGCATGTGCTTTGCTGGTTACCTCCACATCTGTAACATGGTTTTGGCTTTGTGGAAGTGCCCTGTGGTGCTGGCTTCCAAAATGTTTGGGGTTGTTAATAGACAGATGAAGGACCACTTCTCGGTGTGGAATGTCCCTTGGGTGCTGGAGTATGAGTGACCTTGTGAACTCCACTTCTTTGTGGTTCAGAATGTTCTGCTAACTCCATAGTATCCTTCTGAGCGAGCTCCATAGCAAGGGTATTTTCACAGGCTGTTTTGAAGGTTAAGTCCTTTTCTGATAACAAGCATTTTTGATAGGC
This sequence comes from Neoceratodus forsteri, assembly GCA_016271365.2. NCBI lineage: Eukaryota > Metazoa > Chordata > Ceratodontiformes > Ceratodontidae > Neoceratodus > Neoceratodus forsteri. The sequence goes on from CM057455.1 coordinate 346,170,787, forward strand.
TTCTCCTCTCAGACCACAGACAACGCGATCCCAGAGGGCATCCTCCAGAAACTGGCCAAAGTCACAGTTTGTTGCCAGACACTACAAAGCAATGATGTAATCATCAAGAGCTTCCCCCTCTTCTTGGTTCTGATGATAAAATCAGAAGCATGCTGCAATGAGAATTGGCTTGGGCTTGAAATGTAGTGAAAGTGCCTCTGTGAGTTGGGTATACGGCACATCCTTCACTTTGGCAGGTGCAGTCAGATTCTTGAGGAGTTGGCTCACTGTAGATCCCAAAACTGCTAGGAAGACCTTTGCCTTTTTTGCATCAGGAACCTCATTTGCCTCCAACCAGCGTTCAATGTTCCAAATAAGAATAAAAGTTCTCTTTTGATTCCTCAAATTCTGGTACTCTGCCAATGCTGTCATGTATTTAGCAGGTTGTTCTGGAGCTGCAGGGTCTATACAAAAAAAATTATTATTTTATTTTCAAAGGCCTTTCAGTATGTGCTGCAATTTTTCTATTATGCCACAAGAGGTTGCTGCTGAGCTGCTTTTACTGCTGTGGTCAGGAATCTATGCTGCTGATGTGGTTGTCGACTTAATTTATGATTGTTGTTCTTGGGTTTTACATACCAGAAAGGGCTCTGTTTTCCACTCTGTAATTCTTTTCTCTTCAAACTCAGCAAGTTAAAACAGACAGTTCACACTAGCTGGAGTTTTGTTTTTACACTTGCTATATTTATTTTTTTTTTAACTTTATATTTTATTTTTCAGAAAACAAACATACAGAAAACAAACATACAGATCTTATCTGTGTCAGTCTTCACCATTCATTACATTTGGGTTACTGGCCGGAGGTCATGACCCCACGGAAGCATCTTTTTTTTTTTTTTTTTGGATGGGCGGAGTCGATGCAGCATCGGTGCCACCCTCGAGGCCGACGCACTGCGTGACGCTTGTGGGTTGGCTGTTGTGTGCAGTTGACTCCACCTTCCCGCCAGTTCTTCGTCTCCTGCCATCGAGGTCACCTCATGAGAGCTTCGAGAGAAGAAACTGAGGCCTACCTGCTTCGCATCTAATTGTTCCATCGACTCCGTGTCGTTTCCTCGGTGCTGTAGTCCGTCGGCTCCCTCCTGCTGGTTCTGTTCGCCACACTCAATGTCACCTGGTAAGATCTTTCTATTACTTTATTATACTGCGACGTTGTCTTTTTTGGTGTTTTTTTTCTTCGTAGGTCATGTCTCGGTCGGAGGGCAAGAAAACTTCAAAGACTGGACGTCCCCCATGCAACCATGCTCATGCGACCGAAAATACTCCCATCACCGACCAGCACGACCGTTGCCTTGCGTGTCTTGGCCGCTTCATGACATGGATTAGGCAACGCTTGTTTCTCCATGGACCGCCGGGTCAAGCAATGCGCTGTGAGTGGGGCGAGCCCACCGACCGAGGGTCGGCGGCACTCATCGGGCCAAGCCACGTCTCTTGGCCTTTCCTCCGGTTCCTCCTGGTTCTAACGGGCCGAGGAGGAGAGCCTCGGCCTCTCATTGCCTAGCTGAGGCTTCCCTCGGTGCAGGTGGCCCAGTCTGTTTCCTCAGGAGACTGGCAGAACTCATCGCGTGCAGCAATTGGTGTCAGACCCGCTGCTCGGAAGGCCCAGGTCGGCGCGTCCTCGGCGCAGTCTGTCGATGCTGTTTCAGGCCTCTGCGCCGTTCGTGGTGACGTGGGCCCTGACGGAGTAGTCAGTGCCGGTCTGTCGCTCGGCGCCGTGGGTGCTGTCAGCGCTGTTCACTGAGCTGATAGTGCTAGCGGCACCATGGGAGGTTCTACAGCGCCGTCCTACTGTTTCTTGCCTCAGCGCCATCCTCAGCACCGAGGTTGAGCACGGCACTGTGACCAGTTCTGGGGCTGTTTGCAGTTCCGGGCTTGGGCATGGCACCGTGGGGGTTTCGGATCTCGGTACTGAAAGTGCTGTCGGAGCAGTTGTCAGCGCAGTCTCTGTTCTTGACGCCGCTTGCGGCACTGTGGGATGGGACGGTGCTGTGGGGGTTACTGGCCTACGGCACCGTGAGTGGCGCTGAGCGCCGTCGAGCGTCTCTGTCCCTCGGTGCCATTCGTGGTGCCATGGGATGGGACGGCGCCATGTCTGCTTCTGGCTCTGAGACTGCTGCCGTGGTTGGAGCCGTGTCTTCTTCTGCCACTGTTCGCAGTGCTGCGGTGGACACTGGTACCGACTTGGGTGTGGTCACTGTTTCTGGTGCCCTATCTGGTTGAGATGGCAGCAGGCGCCCGCCAACTGTTTGGCATAGGGCTTCAATCTCCACCTCTTCGGAGGAGGAGTCTGACTCTGAGATAGATGTGCAGTCTGGCTCCTTGGAGTTAGATGCTGGTGTGGGCACTCTCGTAGTGTCTTCGACAGGCCAGAGTCAGACCCTCTCTGAGGAGCGGGCAGGGACTGCCAGGGCTGGGGTCAGGGGTTCTGACCAGCAGGCAGCAGTGCGGGCCACCATTGCACTGCAGCCTGGCCTCAGAGTGTTCTCTGACCCCTCAGCAGTGGTACCCCCTCAGGTGGTGTGCCTAGATCGCCCAACTTTGGGGCCGATCAGAGCACCCACCGGAGGGGAGGGTGCTACGCCTTGGATGGCTTCTTCGGGGGCCGACCATGGCTGTCGGTTACCTAGGCTGGCTCTCTTGAGGAGGAGGGCGCCTTTGGAATCCAAGGGGTCGAGGGGCATGGGCGCTGTGTGGCGACATTTTTCTGGAGTCCATCCGGGGTCTGGGAGAAGCCGTAGCGCGGATCACCGCTCTTCCCCTTTGGTTTCTTTGAGAGGGCCCCATTCTTTGGAGGTAGGGGACCATCCTTCTGGACCTACACGGCCCCAGTCACCTCACAGGGGGGATTCCTCCGGGTGCAGCCAAGGCAGTTCCGAAATGGTTGTTCAGCTATCGGCTGTGGGGTCTTCCAGAGCACCTTCTTCTGCTGTGCTCCTGGTGCGCTCCCTAGCTCAGGTGGAGGTCAGTCGATTTCTCTTGTTGGCTCCGCCCCTATTCCTCTGCCACATTCTCCGGCGCTCCCAGGTATCCTTGGTCCTAGTGGGCCTCTCTCCTGGGAGCAGTTCAGGGCCATGACTGCTCAATTCCCCGCTTATGTCAGGGCAATGGACAGACAGGTTTTTCAACCTCCCCCTGAGCAGCCACCCTCTGAACAGTTGAGGTCCTCTGACTCCTCATCCCCCTCTTCTGGGGGAGAGGAGCCTTCTGTCCACGTCTCCCCAGCTGCTGATCTCACTGAGTATCAGCGATTCCTAGTGAGGATGTTGGAGGACCTGCACATCAGCCCTCCCACTCAAAGCAATCCAGAGCACTCAGCACACGCCTTTCTAGGCGACTTCAGTGAGGACACCCATGTGGTGCCCCCCGGCCTGCTCCCTTTCGGGAGGCGTTGTTGCGTTCCTGGCAGAGACCCTTCTCCAGAGTTCCTGCCCCTAGGGATCAGCGCCAGCAGTATTGTGCCCCCACCCAGTGTCTCCAGGTTCCATGCCTCTTCCTAAGTCAGGATTGACGCAGCTAGACACTCCTAATGGGCTTCGCGCCCTCCACCGTGACTGGCCCCCAGATCAAGATTCCTTGGATTTTGACTTCTGGGGGAGGAGGACGTTCTACTCTGCATGGTTGCTGCTTTCCATTGCAGCACATCAGGCCCACTATGCATCCTACGATAGGTTCTTGTGGTCCAGGCTGGGTCAACTCCTAGCCTCTTTGCCTGACACGGAGCAAACCAGACAAGCAATCGCACTCTCTGCACGTGGCCTGGAGCTAGCAAGGCACCAAGTGAGGGCATCATACGATGCCAACGAGGTAGCTACCAGGGTCTTAGGGACAGCGATCTGCACTAGGCGGGCGGTATGGCTGTGTCCTTCCTGGTTGTCACCCTTGGCCCGGCGTAGGGTGAGTAACTCCGCTCACCAGAGAACCTATCTCTTCTCCTGTGGAGCGAGACAGCGTTTGTCGGGGCAGATTCCTTCCCCCTCCCGGGGGGGGGGGTTCCCATCTCACTCTCCCCATACTCTGGCCTCCCCAGGCCCTGAAGGTTTTCCCTCTTAGTGTGTCACCCACTGAGAGCTAATGGATTCTGTCGTTTAGGGTTAAAACCCCCTTTGGGGGGCTCGGCACTCACCCAATTGTGATGAATGGTGAAGATTGACACAGATAAGATATGAAAATTACGTACCTACCATAATAAATTACGTACCTACCGATCTTTCTGTGTATCTTCATCATTCATCACAATCCCGCCCGCCATCCCCCTGGGGCCTCAGTCTCTGGGTCCCCCTTCCTCTCTGTGCCTTCCCTTGCCCCCCTCCTTTCTTTGTCAGGAGTGGGATAAACAGGGGCACATAGGGGGATTATATTTCTAAGGGGAGAGTGGTCAGCGTGGGGGGCATTCCTTCTCCAGTGCTTTGGCTCCACCTGACAGTTGCCCTATATTCTCTACTCTTCCTTTGTTCCTGTCAGTCCTTAATTTTCTTTGTCCATTGGACATATCCTTCCTTATTTAAAAAAAAAAAAAAAATAACTTTTCTTACACCATAAATCCTTTCCCGGGGGGGGGGGGGTCCCTGTGTCCTGTCTTTCTTCCAGAATAGCTGTTTTCTGCTTCTGGAGTTATTGCCAGTGATTCTGTGCCTTGAATCCTCGCAGTGAGCCTTTTGGCTGCTCCTTGCAGTTCCTGTGCATCTGAAGACATGTCAAGGTCCAGGGTATGGTTGCTACCTTCTCTCTTCTCTCCCCCCCACCTCAAACTTAACCTAAATTCCTCCTCTCTCCTTTTGCCTATTTCCAGAGATTGGGGCCCCTACCCAGTCTCCTTAGTTTCCTCCTTCTTCTGTCCTCTTATTCGTTTATTTCTCCTTTTGGCTTGTATATCTTTTCCTTTGTCTGTCCCTGAACTTCCTTGTCCCACCCTCCATCCTTTTCCTCACCTCTCCGGTGACTCAGAACTGGTGGGAGGGCGGAGTCAACTGCACATAACGGCCAACCCATGAGCGCCACGCAGTGCGTTGGCCTCGAGGGCGGCGCCGCTCCTGCATCGACTCCGCCCATCTAAAAAAAAAAAAGCTCTCATGGGATCATGACCTCCGAAATGTGATGAATGGTGAAGATGCACAGAAAGATCATAATTACGGTAGGTACGTAATTTTCATTTATGTTCTGAGCACTGATATTACACCTTATAACAGATACATATCCATAGAGGGCGCCACTCCTCTTAATATTACCAACTAGACTATCTAGTGCTTTACAGATGCATCAGCTGGGAGGAATACCATATAAGGGATAGTAAAGTACTATTCCTTAATATTCTTACAGATATTTTCAATGCTGTAAAAAAGCCCAGAAGCAACCTGGATTTTATCTGCAGATAGAAATAAAGTCCCAAAGTCCTTTACCACACATGGTGGAACTGGTAACCAGGCTTTAACATTATTAAGCACAACACAACATTGTGCATCTCAAAAATTTTGATCAAACCTAGTTATTGTGTACAGCGCTTGACTAGTAAACCATTACAGAAAAATAATAATATTCAGAACTAGAGAGAGTTAATCTTAACAATATATGAGAGCCATGGCCCAATGAAAACAGGGGGCAACAGAGTTCTTAGAATATTAAACCATATTTCTTAAATGTTCTGAAGCCAGTCTTGTTGAAGGCATCGGAGCTACATGGCCATTACTCCTGTAGCTATTGGAAAGGAAAACTTAAAGTACCTGGGTAGGTTTCAACTTATGTCCTAACCAAGCCAAAGCTGCAGAATCTGGTTTCTTCTTCATTGGAGAATTGCTGGTCCAGTTTTTCCTGCCTTCGGCATGGGAGTACTTGCCGGCGGCTCCATTTTAAGGCTTCAGCTGGATCATTAAATGCACATTTCCGCGATGGGCGATCCGCAGTCGCGCAGGAAAGATCATGCTGTGGGGGACTAGAAGCCTCCCTAAGCATGGCTCTCACCCCATGAAACCACTTCCATTTTTGAGGAGTGGCGTAAGTGATGTCCAGGTAAAGATTAATCCGGTTCCCATCATAGAAAAGACCGCCCTTCCATCTGGCCAAATTCAGAATTAGATCCCTTGTATTTGCCCCATCTGACACGACAATTATAGCATGTGGTACCTCCAAATCTTCCACTCTGCCACGAGGAGTTACTCTGTAAGCTCGTTGAAATTGCAAGTTATTAGATTGTAGATCTGCCCCAAGTTGCTGAGATAGCCTGTTAATGTTTTTGCAAGATTGGCTATCTCCCTCTGCTTCCTCCGGAATACCCAGTATTCTTATATTAGGGGCCCTGATTTGGTTTTCAAGAGTCTCGATTCGGGCTTTCCAGTGGCTGCTTTCTTTCACCATGGAGGAAATGGCACCCATAGCCGCATCTGCTCTCTTAGCGGCATCTAAAGCCGTTGTCTGTGGCCTTCTATTGACATTTCAAGTGTTGCAACTTGATTGCTGAGCCCATCAAATTTGTCGGAGAGGACTGTAACCGACTTAATCAATTTGGTGAGTTTTGGCCAGATAGTTTGTAGGGTCTCCTCAGCTCTCTCTCCAGAGTTCTCTTTGGGCCTACTCTGCATGGAACGAGTCGCATGAGCTGACGGAGTATTTTTCTGTTTAGCTCCGGATCCTTGTTTCTGATGCTTATGAGGATTTCCATTTCTGCCACGGATCAATGCTATCCACTCTCTGAGCACTTCATTCCAGATAAGTTAAGTAAAAGCGCCCAATTGTTATGTTTTGCTAGCGCAAGCTGAACAGGGTGATCAAAAAGTCGCCATCTTGCTTGGGCTCCAGTGATTCCCAGCGCTATATATCTTTAAGTAAGCAGAGATTGCAGCAAATATATAGTGCTCACAGGAGCCTGGCAGCTAGGGAAAGATGAAGCTCGATGAAACAAACGTGAGTTAGTAGGTGGGAAATTTATTATGCCTTAAAAAAAAAAAAAAAGTATATTAGCTCACATAACATTTCTTGCACTCATCTGAGTTGTATTGATCCTATCCTTGTCACCAGTGTAATATATTGTGGGGTCCTGTGCAGGGAGACTCTGTTACAGCACGTATGTTGTAGTAGCCATCTTTATTCTTCTCAGAGATACTAGGATTTCATACTAGGAAGAGGTAGGCATACAGAAGGCTAGTACCCATGAGTGTATGTCTCCAGCACAGCTGGTATAGGATCCCTCAGTTTACAACAGATAACAGATAGTGGTCACACATCAATTGACATATAGAAAGAAAAGCCCACTGGACATGACAGGAACCGCCCACTGGGCATGACAGGAACTTATACCTTAGATAGGGCTACAAATATCCTAATGGCGTTCCTTAGACTCCTACTATATATATTTCTATCTCCTTGTCCATACATATTCATGTATATACTATAAAGTGGTTCTTCTATCAGTTTGTTCCGTAAATCAATAATTTGTACTAGTTCAGAGTCTCTGGATTCTCACAGCCTTAACTCTCTCCCCGCCTCATGGTGATTCACTAGTGAGGTGGGGCCCCTGCGGGGCTTCTGTTGAGATGTGTTACAGAAACACTTTGAGGCAAACGGATTGTATATTAATTCCTGATGAAATGGTCAGAGCTTGGACCATGAAACATTGAACTGTTCTCATTAGTATGCCAGTGTGTTATGGTCCTGTTTGAATAAAGCACCTGAACAAAATAACCAGCAATTGGGCTTTGTCTTCACTGTGTAGTGGCTTCTCTGTAACCCCCACCACCAGGTCAGAGTTGAAAATCCTCCTCAACTGAGTATGCCTTTCCCAGTCACCAGTTTGTAATTATAAATAATTATTTTATTTGGAATTGTTGATCAGGAAAGAGACACAGAGCTGAAGCTCATTTCTTGGTGTGATCTGGGCAAGGGGGGATTACAATTGGATAGGGAAAACAGACAGATAAAAACAGTGCAATGGTGTAATGAAAGAAAATAAATCTAAGTTATGTACATTATATCAAAAGGGCAAAATACAAATATTCAGTAAATATGAAGAACAGATTCATGCGAAATTACCCGGGTCACAGGGTTGAGGGTGTGAGGACGGGGATTTCCCTCTGGATTAATTCTCGGGGTAGACCAGATCCTTGCCTCTGAATGGGTGCGTAACCTGGGTGTGGAGCTTGACACTGGTTTGACCCTCTGTTATCAGGTGTCTGCAGTTGTTGAGACTGCATTTTTTCATCTTCGAAACATTGCCAGGATTAGGCACCCGGGTCCCTCCTTGCGACCTGCCTGTTTTGGTCCATGCCTTTGTGACATCACGCCTTGATTACTGTAACTCCCTTTACCTAGGACTTTCTGGGGTTGATATCCACCGCTTGCAGCTAGTGCAGAATGCGGCAGCATGTTTGTTGACTGGGGTATCCAGAAGGTCTCATATTACCCCTGTACTGCGCACTCTGCACTGGCTGCCAATACAGTAGCGGATCACCTTCAAAGTGGGTCTTCTGACCTACAAAGCCCTACATGGTCTAGGTCCCGACTATTTGAAAGAGCTACAATTGCCCTACACCCTCTGAACGCTCCGCTTGTGACGAGGGTTTTCAAATTTCAGTGGTAGTTGAAGTCTTCTGGAGCCCGTGCTTTTGGATTTGCTGCTCCTACCCTCTGGAATTCTCTGCCCCCGTCAACTCCAGGAGAGTGCGATGGTGGGGAGTTTTAAAAAGGCACTAAAGACTTTTTTATGGGAGAAGGCATTTTCTGCTTTGCTGTAATTGATTATCTTAGTTTTGTTATATTCGTTTAGTGCAGTAGTTCTCGGACTTTGTCACAGTGCGCCTCCCCAAATCCATGGAAAAGATTTTGAGCCTCCCCCTGAATTGAAATAATCTTGGGCCTCCCCAAAGAAAAATAACGTACTGTACTTTGCGTAGTACACCATAAATAGATTGAAACCCCTTTGAGTACTTGGCTCACATTCAGTTCTTTGTCTTCTGCTTAAAGTTGGACCAGCATAACATTCTGTGGTGATTTGCATATGCAGCCCATGATGCTTTGCATTGTGGGGGCATGTGTGATTTTTGTATTTTCTTGAAACTTGGCTTCCCAGCCAAATGCCCTTTGGGGTAACCCTTGCCTCAGTGTTTGCGCACAGAGGTTCTTTGTCTTTTAAATAGTTTTTTATTTTAATGGGTTCACCACAATATATCCAAGGCACACTGCCTTAAGGGTAGCTGGTCCATTCCACTGGGGTATCAAACAGGCGAGGCATACTGAGAGTCCTGGTAGGGACGAAACTTCGTGTCTGTCTTCTGTTAGCACCCTTTACCAAAGCTGTGTGAGAGGCCTTTTGGCACCATGCAATTCTGCTTAAAGAGTTGGACCAGCATAACATTCTTGTTGATTTACATATGTAGCCCATGATGCTTTGCATTGTGGGGGCATGTGTGATTTTTGTATTTTTTTTGTCTTATACTGACTTGGAACTTTTGAGAAAGAGCTCCTGTGCTCAAAGGTTTTATCTGAATAACAAATTAAAATATTATTATTCAGCTTATTGTAACCCCCCCCCCCACACACACACACACACAGACCAGCCTAATTGCTCTGCTGTTTTCATTCTTGAACCATTGTTACCCTTTGTTGCAGTACCTTCATGGGTCAGACTACTTCCTCTGTTTCCTCTCTATATGAAATAACCTTCCTACACACTTTGCCTCTCCTCCCCCTTCTCTGCTCCTAGGCAACTTCTCTGGGGTTACTTTGCTCCTTCCTGCTATTGCTCTTAGCACTTCTATGCTCAACCCTTGTATTGGGCTGTTCTGCCATCAGTTTACAAATTGATCAATTATCACCACTCATTATTAATTTATTGTTCACGTTAATTTGCACCATTGCTCATTCTATATTTCTTGATTGTTTTTCAGTTACCTTTTTAAATGTATTCACTCCCTACCCTTCCCCGGGTACACCTGAAATGAGCCTTGGCTCATTCACCATCCCTTGTCACCTATTAGTAAATAAATACATAAAATTCACCTACTATTATTATTCTCTTTCAGTTTGCTTCATCTCTTCACACAAAATATATAAAACTCAAAATTTAAATACAGTACTTTTTCAGACTTGCTTGAGCCTCCCCTGAAACAAGTTGGGGCCTCCCCAGGGAGGCTGGCCTCATCATTTGAGAACCCCTGGTTTAGTGTAGTTCTATTGTATGTATTGATTATGCCTGTGTTCTTTATGTACAGCGCTTTGAAAATTTTGAAAGGTGCTTAATTAAATAAATTTTATTATTATTATCATATTACAATGAAAAGGTATGGGGATACACAATCCCCCATATGCAGTTTATCTCCAAGTATGAGGAGGCATGACCTTGGCTCACGAGTGTCATGAATTATAAAAGTCTTGCCCCCTCACAAGTGGAGATAAATTATGTATTTTGAGTCAAGCTATTGTGTATTCATATTGTGTATTCAGTTTATATTATGTCAGTTGAACAGGTAAAACATTTTTACAAATCATTCTGAAGAGTTTACAGTTTTTATACTATTTGAATTGCTGGCTTCAGTGCTACACAGGTCTGTTTTGATGTTCTCAGCATTGTGAGAGATGCTCTTTGATTGGTTCTGTTCTTTGCAGAGGTCAAGAAAAGTGACTGTCATGTCCAACCTCAAATGATTTTCTGGAGTGAGATAGCGTGAGAGATTTATACAATATGTTTAGACACAAAACCAGTGTCATAAAATATATTCTTACCCCAGGAGTTCTTTAGCATCAAGTAACCATGGCAGTTAGTTGGCTAGGTGCAACTGCCCCGGAGGTATGCCTTTAAGAGAATTGTAATGAGCTAGGGCCATCGGCCTATCAGAACATAGGAGGGGAGTGTGCTGAGTGAAAACAGCCTGAAGGGCTTCAGAATTTTTTCTCCACTGACTGAGCAACATTACCCTAGAGGTGCCTCTCAACTTTTCTTGTTGACAGCCTCCTATTCGCTTATCTTGGTAAAGTTTTCCTTACAAACTTAAATTTTTAGTGTGATGAGTGTAATTTTGCTATTTTTTAGTGGTTCTTTTTACACATCTGCGTTATTTTTTTAACGCAATTGTGTTAATTATTTGATATTTTTACCGCATCTGCTTAATTTATACTTGTTTTTTAACGCAAATTTTTTTTATCAGTACTTCACTTTTTTAATGCAGTTCATAAAGTATCGATCGATATTTTTTTTGTGTGTGTTTTACCTTAATTTTTACCTCTGATCATGGTGACTGTTTGATTTTCAAGCTTTGACAGTTATTGCTGGGTTCTCTGTGGATTGGCTTGTCAGAGATTCGCAGAATTAAACAGAAATCTGGAGAGTGTGTCAGCTATAACAGGACTGGCTTAACTGCATTTTCAGCATCCTGTGCCTCAGTTGTTTTTGGTCCAGAATGGTCTCTTTGCACAAATTTGGTCAGAAACAGAGCAGAGAGACCTAAAGAAATATATGGCTGAGGAAAAAGATCAACGTTAATAAAAAATAAAAATTCAAGTAGCGGTGCTGATAAAGCCTCCAAATCCCAGCCAAATAAATAAAGCTTCCAAAGGAGCTGATGAAGTTCCTCTCAGATTAAACAAAAATAAAGTAATAAGGGCACTGATGAAGTGTCCAAATAGAGGAAGCATTATCAAGCTGCTGATGAGGTTGCTAAAAGATGGTCTGTACAGACAAAAACGCTACAGTTGTTTGTAGGAAACCTATTAGTGAGACAACAGGTGCGTAAAACATACAGAAGAGAAAAAAAAATATACAGCAGTCTGCGCAGGATCTCCCATCTGTGCAGGACATGGCAAAAGCATGGCATGTCCTTCAAACAACATGAAGTCTTGCTGTATTCTGACATATGCAGTTAGCCCCAGCACTTTAACTGCCCCGGAGAGGAAAGAGTTAACTCTCTGCATGAGCATAGAACGTTGAGCTCGAGCGCAGTTCAGACCTCAGTCTGTAGCACTTCAAAGAGTAACCGTCAGATTCTTTACTCCGCCTAACTGAACAGTCTCTCTAGAGATTGCGCCTTCACTTGTTCGGTTAAAATCAGTCTGTTTAAATACCGCTTGCATTTTATTTTTTCGGTTTCAAATCCCTGTCTGTGGTACAGTAAGTGTTGTAGGTAGTGGACTTCAGTTTTATTGTATAATTTTCTGTGGAAATTGTAAAAAACCTTTCGATTGGTCCGGTTTGGAACAGATTGTCTTAGATATATTTTATGTTTCTGTTTTCTAGTGTGAGGTACCGGTTCCTATCTGTTTCAAAAAACCGGAATTTTAACGCTTATTTTCCATGACCCGTAACATGGTTGGTAACCGATAGGGGGGGACTTACCTGGCTTTTAAGTTATAAAGGTTAAGTTTGGTAGCCTAGCCATGTCTGAGAAACCCAAGGAAAAAAAAAACAGGCCCACTGGGTTTCAACACTGTAGTGAGTATGGGGATGCCTTTGCTAAGGCAGACCCTCACACTGCCTGTGTTTATTGTCTGGGGTTTGACCACCTCGATTCAGACTGCCAAATCTGTAAACATTTTCCGAAGGCCACCCTGGAAAACAGATTGGGTAGGCTCAGGGAAAAGGAGGCAGAGAAATCCGCTAATCTGGATGGCCAGCCTGGTTCGGTTCCGACCGAACCTGATGGAGTGCCCACTGACCTGGGCGATACTCCCTTGGGCAAAAGGAGAGCCGATCATGAGGGGTTGGTTCCTTCGAAGAACAAGAGGAAATCTGCCAGGTTGGATCCAGAACCGCAACGTCCAACCGCCAAAGAAATAGCCAGGGCGATAAGCATTGTAGAATCGCTCCATCCGGTTCTGTCCAATCCGGCGCCTCTCACTAGGTGCTCGGTTCCCCTGGTTCCGGAATATTGTCCGGATGAGTTTTATGGGGGGGGGGGGAGGAGGAGTCTTGTTCCACCAATGCAGCCATGTTGGGGGTAGTGCAGACTGCAGCCTGTGACAAGGCTAACATACCTTTGGCTTCACACCCCTCAGATAAAGACTCTAGGAAGGTGGGTGCTATGGCCAAAAAAAAACAGTACTTGACATCTTCCTTGAGACTCAGACAGGCAAATTATTTGGCCTACACAGTCAGATACCAGAAGTCCAGATGGTATAATATCCTGGAACTGGCTAAACAGGCTCCCCCTGCCCCAGCTAGCCAAGGAGCTGGAGGAGGTGGCTGCTGATGGAATTGAGGCATCTAAGATTTAGTTTCATGCTGCTGTGGACTCAAATAATGTGGCATCACGAGTCATGGCTACATCTGTGTCTCTTCGGAGATTTGCTTGGCTCAGATATACTAGCCTCTCACAGGACACTCTGGCTAAGTCCATGGATTTCCCTGTGGTGGGTAATTCTCTGTTTGGGGAGCAGACAGAGAATTACATGAAGAAGATGGGTGAATACCAGACCACTTACAGGAGTGCACAGGCCAAGGAAAGGCAGGCCACTCCTCAGAGGCAGCAGTCTAGGGGCAGACCTTTTCACAGGCCTTTCTACCAGGCACAAGCCTCCTCTCCTTTTCCTCAGAGGGGGTCCTTCAGAGGGAGAGGCAGAAGGGGGATGAGCAGGGCTGCATCTTCCTCTCAGTCTAAGGCTCCTGCCAAGCAGATACCCTGATGTGTCAGCCCGGGTCGACTCCCCAATTCCAGTAGGAGACAGGCTGGCTTACTACTTCCAGGCTTGGAAGTCTGTTACCTCAGACAAGTGGGTCCTGGAGGTAGTAAGCCAGGGACTGACCTTCAGCTTTAAAAAATTTCCAAAAATGAGCGTCAGGTGTTTTCCACCTGCAAACATCTCCAAAACCATTGCTCTAGAGGCAGAGGTTTCCTCTCTGCTGGCTCTCAGAGCCGTAGAGAGAGAGAGCTTACTTCAAGAGGGCTCTTGCAGTAGGTAATTACATATAGGACTGATGCCGGCCGGCGTCAGGACTCAACGGAAAAATTTCTAGCTAGCAGTCTCTGGCGGAGGACCGCCTCCACGTCAGGTGACCGACATCATGAGGCGTCAGTATAAAGGGGTGGTTCCCCATGCCCGCCTTCCAGTTCTTTCCCACCGTTGGCTTGTGTCAGCGCCTGTCGTTGGTAGTTTTTACCATCTTTTTTTCAATTCTTTGACTAACTCGTCAGGCATTCATCGGTGTATGTAAATCCCTATACCTTCGAGCACACAAATAGTCCTGAAATAATGGTGCCCAACTCCCGCTGGGATGGCCATTCCCAGTGCCTCTTCTGTTTAGGCCCAGATCATCAGGTAGAAGTGCCAGCACTGCCTTTAATTCAACGCTGCCACCCGCAGACGGAGGCAGCAGTCCCTGGAAGCCCACATACTAAAGAAGAAAATGTCCTCCATGAAGAAGGAGTTTAAAAAGCTCAAGCAGGCGTCCACTTCCCCCGAAGGCTATCGTAAGAAGAAAGACAAGGAGAAGCACCGGGATAAGGGCTCCTCATCCACTGCGTCTTCTTTGGGAGTCGCCATGCTACAGGTAACGTCCCTTCCGGGGGAACGCTCTGCGATGGCCGCCTTGGAGGCTTTCAAGGCGGTGTCGGCCTGCCCGTCTGACTCGCGCTCTGGCCCTTCGGGCGCCTCCAGGCTATTGGAGGCCTCCGCTCTCAGTAAAGCCGCCACCCGTGTGGCCCTACTGAATTCGGCGGCTCCGGTAAGCGGGCGTCTGCTCCTCTGACACCACGCTGCGGAGGCGGTCGATAAGTCGCCGACCCTTTGAGGGAATGCAGCCCCTCTTCCACCCGACCAGGCCGGTTCTCCTTCGCGACCTGCCTCGGGCGATGGGTCTGATAAGTCAGATGTCGGCTCCTCCAGCGTCCGTCCAGACTCCACTGATAAGTCGGATGTCGGCCTGCCTGACGCCCGCATGGCAGCTGAGCCGACGCCGGACTCTCTCACGTCCAGCGTTCCCAGCTCCTCACAGCCTTTGCTGCTCTCCAGGGACCCTGGGTCTCCTCAGCCCGAACCCAGGAATTTTTCCCCTCCATCCCTGGGTGATGCCGAGGTTTCTGCTGCACCCCCATCAGGCCGTCCACCCACTGGGCCGACTGACCTGATGTCGGTTCCCCGGACGCCGGCTCCGACGCCGGGTGACATCCCGCTCCTGGATGCTGCTCCAATGCAGGGCCTTCCGCCCACCAGGCCTTCTGCTCCAGGCCCACCCGTGGACCCTCTGGCTGGGCCGTCTCCAGCAGACCCCAGGGTCCTGGGTATCTGACCCCGTTGTATCCGACGCCGTCTTACCTGGCTCCGCAGTATCCGCCCCAGTACCCGATGCCGACTTATCCGCCGCAGTACCCGGTGCCTCAATACCTGACGCCGGGTTTCCCGCCATCGGATTATGGATACGCGCCTTACGGGTACAATCAGTACCCATGTCCCCCTTCTCCTCCTCCACCGCCCCCTCAGCCGCCGGTGGACTTGAAGGAGACTCTGGCCTCCTGGTGGGCTGAGGCCAAGGCTCAGCTCACCAGAAAGGTGGAGAGTCATCTCATGATGACGGTGCCGATTCTGGCTCCCATACATCCGCGATGACAAACTCCCTCCCCACCTCTAGACACCAGGGGCGAGCCCTCTGGTTCCAGGGCAGGGCAGGATATGCTTCCCCGAGGACCTTCCAAGGGGTCTGTTCCTCCCCCACGCCAGGAGAGGGAGACTTCCTCTTTGTCTTCTTCCTCCTCAGACGACTCTGACTGTTTCTCCAAGCCGGACAACGAGCCAAACTCTCCGTCTAAGCTCAGGCCTAGGACTCCTCCGAAGTCTCCTCCGGAGGATCCTTCCTTTACGGAGTTGCTGTGCAAAATCCAGGAGGTTCATAAGTGGCATTCCTTGAAGCCAGATCCACAGCGTAAGAAACTAGCTGAGCATCTGGACCTGCCTGAGACAGCTCCTACCTTGGTGCCACCCTGGATTGAGCCTCATGCCGATCTTGTTTCCACTATTTGGAAGCAACCGTCTGCTTTAGCCCCGCTTCCTTGGAAGTCAAACAGGCTATATCAGGCTCCGGAGGGTGTTGACTTTCTAGATTCTCACCCTCGAGCTGATTCGGTCGTGATTAGCACCGCTCCTGGCTGGACAGCTAACCCGAAACATCTAAAGCTCGACTCCACCTGACAAAGAATCCCGTCTTCTGGACCAGTATGGGAAGATGATCTTTGCTTCTTCCACTCTGGGAATTAGGGCCCTAAATTGTCGGTCACATGGGGGATTACCAGAAGGTGATTCTTAGTGAGGTGGAATCCAAATTGGACTCCCTTCCTGACTCTCAAGTCAAACAGGAAGTGGCTGACCTCATCCACTCTGCACATTCGGCCAGTCGGCACATGCTTCATGCTGCATACGATGCAGTGGACACTGCTGGTAGGAGCTCCGCTTTCGCCGTAGGCTTAAGGCTTCATGTCCGGCTCCGTGTGTCAGGTTTGGTCCCGGAAGTGCAGACTGCTATTCAGGAAGCGCCCTTCTGGGGTTCAATGGTGATGTCAAGGACATTATCACCGACCTGTAGGAGAAGGGACTGCACTGACGTCTGTGGACTCCATGTACCCCCATCAAGCGCTCCCTTTACGCAGGAATCGCAAAGGGTGAAACCCCAGGAAGCGGGCCAATAAACGCCGGGCACCTCCGGCTGCCAAGCCCCCTCTGCCCAAAAAAGCAGCAGGTGCTTCAGCCGTGATGCTGCCCCACACCACCTGACTCCTTTCCTCTCCCACAGCCTCTGGGTCTTCTAGAGGAACCAGTAGGAGGGAGGTTTTCCTTCTACCTCCTGGGTTGGGAGAGGATAACTTCAGATTCCTGGGTGCTCCAGCTGATCGCAGAAGGACACCAAGTAGAGTTTTTTCGAAACCCCTTGACACCCTCACCCAAGGTCGTCGTACTCTCGGGAACATCTTCTTCTGATCCAGGAAGAGATTTCAGCACTTTTGCTGAAGGAGGCAATAGAACCTGTCCCCATTCCTCTTCAGGGAACGGGGTACTATTCTCATTTCTTCCTGGTCCCGAAGAAAACAGGGGACGTGAGGCTGATTCTCGACCTCAGCTCCCTGAACTTATTCATGGAGTACAAGAGGTTCAGGATGCTCTCGCTGCAGAGCCTTCTGCCCCTTCTCCGGCCGGGACAGTGGCTGTGCGCTTTGGATATGCAGAATACCTACCTGCATATCCCTATCCGCCCTTCCCACTGCAAATACCTGTGTTTTTTATTCCAGGGGGACCACTACCAGTTCAAGGCCTTCCCATTTGGTCTTTCCTCGGCGCCCCGGGTGTTCACCAAATGCCTATCGGTGGTAGCGGCCTACCTGCATACCCAGGGGGTGCAGGTTTTCCCGTACCTGGACGATTGGCTCCTGGCGGCCCCGTCCATGGAGGAATTCCTGTGCTTCCTTTCCCTTACCCAGCAGGTCTTTGCCTGCCTGGGTATTACCATCAACCAAGCCAAGTCCCATCTGATCCCGTCCCAGAGGTGACAGTTTATGGGGGCAATCCTGGACATGACCTCTGGCATGGCCTTCCTGCCACCGGACAGGGTCGCCACTCTGCAGGCCCAGGTCAGCCTGTTGCCCAGCCGCAGGTGGGTCAGCACCAGGTCAGTCCTTCACCTCCTCGGGCTAATGGCAGCTGTGATTCAGACAGTTACTCGCGCTCGGCTCCACATGAGAATCCCTCAGTGGACACTTCGGTCTCAATGGGATCAGTGTGTGGACGACCTGGATGAACTTGTCCTGGTCTCCACTCCCATGGCTCGGGATTTGCAGTGGTGGATGGTTCAGGAGAACCTGTGCCAGGGAGTTCCCTTCGGTCTCCCTCCCCCCTCGCAGACGTTGACTACGGATGCCTCCGGCGAGGGTTGGGGAGCCCTTCTCAGTCCTCACAGGACCCAGGGCTCCTGGTCCAAGCTCGAGAAGTCTCTTCACATCAGTGTGCTTGAACTAAGGGCAGTACTGTATGCTCTTCAGGCTCTGCATCTGTATCTGTCTCCTGGTCACCTAGCTGTACAGACGGACAATATGTGTGTGGTCTGGTACATCAACAAACAGGGAGGAACTCGTTCCTACCCCCATTGCAGAGAGGTGATGCAAGTCTGGGATTGGGCAGTGCAGCACAACCTTCACCTCACAGCATCTCGCATTCCAGTGGTCGAGAACACGCTGGCAGACAGGCTCAGCTGGTCATCTGATCTAGCTCACGAATGGGAATTGGATCAGGGGGTTGTAGACGACATCTTCCAGCGCTGGGGAACTCCAGAGGTAGACCTGTTTGCTTCCTCTCAAAACACAAAACTTCCCGTCTTCTGCTTGCTCGCTCCAGGGCGCAGCATTTTTTGGAGAGACGTTCTGTCTCTAGACTGGAAGGGCAGATTCGTCTGTGCCTTCCCCCAGATTCCACTGATTACGAGGGTCTTGCAGAAACTGTTCAGAAGGAACTCTGATGATTCTGATCACCCCTTTCTGGCCCAGTCAAGTTTGGTTCTCTCTTCTGCAAGAGTACTCAGAGGAACCTCCATTTCCTCTTCCTCTGTCGCTATTTTTGCTGACCCAGGATCAGGGGACCCTGGTCCATCCAGGCCTCAAGTCCCTTTAGTTGCCATGGCTCCTGCAGATGTAGCTCAAGCCCGATTAGAGTCCCGAGTAGCTGAGATTCTGGTGGAGGCCAGGAAACCAGGAGCGGTTCTCTATTTGAGCTGCCTCCAATGATGTTGAGCCTTTCTGGTGCTCTGTTGGCGACTTCTGGATTACCTCGACACCCTTCGATCTGGGTCTCAGCCATTCATCCTTGAAGGTTCACATGGTGGCCATTTCGGCCTATCATGTCCCCTTTGCAGACAGAACGTTTGCTCAGCTGGAGGTCTCAAAGACCTTTTTGAGAGGGGTCCTTCACTTACTACCCCCTATCTGGGTTTCTGCCCCTCCTTGGGATCTGAATTTCATTTTAGAGAAACTTACTCTGCCTCCTTTTGAGCGGGCAGCCTTAGTGGACCTAAAGTTCCTTTCTTGGAAGACTGTCTTCCTAGTGGCCATTACTTCTGATGGATGGATTTCCGAGCTCCAGGCCCTAATGTGTAAAATCCTGTATTAGATTTTTCACAAGGAACGTGTGGCTCTGCGTACCAACCCTAAGTTTCTCCCTAAGGTGGTAGCGGAATCGACGCTGAATCAATCCATAGAGGTGCAGCACTCCAATCATGGAGAGTACCTCCTGCATACTTTGGATGTTCACTGAATTCTGAGATACTACACCAACAGGGCGAAGGATCTCAGAAAGACTGATCAACTGTTCGTCTCTTTTGCTCATAAAAGAGAAGTCAGTGCTTTTTCTAAGCAATGCCTATCGAAATGGTTGGCTCATTGTATCACTTTCTGTTATGACAAGTACAACAAGACCCTGCCGGGTCAAGTTAGAGGCCACTCCACCAGAGGGGGTTGCTGCCTCTGTGGCTTGTTTCAGGAATGTGTCAGCGGCTGACATTTGTGCAGCTGCCACTTGGACTTCTGTCCATACCTTTATGAAACATTACAGTTTGGACATTGCCTCTCACCGTAGAGCAGGCTTCAGGCTGGCTGTTTTGCAAGGCCTCCTCTCCTAAGGCCTTCACAACCAGAGGGTCTACTTCTGAGTAGCTTTCCTCCTCCCATTTGCTTCTCCTTGTTCCAGACTGCTTGGGACTCAGCCCTATATGTAATTACCTACTGCAAGAGCCTTTCTCGAAGATCTGCTGTTACGGGAAGTTCTTACATTACTGTACTTTCCTACTCTACACAGGGGCAAGGGTCTGTACTCCAGATACTTCCTTACCCCAAAAAAGACAGGAGTGGCAGCCCATCCTAGACCCAAGATACTTAAAGAAGCACCTTGTCAAGCCAAGATTCAAAATGGTGACTCTGGGAGTAATTCTTCCCTCTCTGAGGCCAGGGGATTGGTTAGCTTCTCTGGACCTCAAGGATGCCTATTTTCACATTCCAATCGGGTGCTCCCACAGAAAGTACCTCAGGTTCGAGTTACCTTCAGGCCATTATCAGTTCAGAGCAATGTCGTTCGGCCGAACATCAGCTCCAAGGGTGTTCACAAAATGCCTAGCAGTAGTAGTGGCCTTTCTCAGGAGACCAAATATCTCCATTTTTCCATACCTGGATGACTGGCTCATTGTGGGACAGTCACCAGACCAAGTCAAGTCAGACCTACATGTAACACAACGGGTACTCACTTCCCTAGGGGCCCTTCTCAACCTACCAAAGTCAGTTCTCGAACCAGTACAACTCCTTACCTTCATAGGGGTAGAGTTGGATACTGTCCAAGCAAAGGCTTTTCTTCCCTTGGTAAAGGTGAAGGCCCTTACAGACCTTGCTTCTTCTTTTCGCCATCAGGTGTCTCGACCAGCAAGACATTTTCTTCAGCTCCTGGGCCACATGGCAGCTTCCACTGCGGTGGTACAGGGAGCCAGATTTCAAATAGGGACATTCAGTTCCATCTGAGGTCCTTTTGGTCCCAGAAAAAAGATCCTTTAACCAAATTGATTCTAGTGACTCAGACTCTGGTCCAAGCTCTCCAATGGTGGTTGGATCAGGACAATCTCAGACAAGGAGTCCCATTCATCAGTCAGACTCATTGAGTGGTGTTAACCACAGATGCTCCTCTCCTGGGCTGGGAAGCTCACTTAGGGGCCCTCACAGCACAAGGGGTGTGGTCCCCTCAGGGGTTCCTTCTTCATATCAATCTTCTGGAACTCAGGGCAGTATTCCTTGCTCTCCAAGCCTTCTCGGTCTCAGTAAAGAACAAGGTGGTTCAGGTGAGGACAGACATCAGCTCCAAGGGTGTTCACAAAGTGCCTAGCAGTAGTAGTGGCCTTCCTCAGGAGACAGGGGATCTTCATATTCCCATACCTGGACGACTGGCTCATCGTCGGGCAGTCTCCAGACCAAGTCAAATCAGGCCTACACGTTACTCAACAGCTGCTCACTTCTCTTGGTTTTTTTCTCAAGCTGCCAAAGTCAGTTCTCGAACCAGTGCAGCTCCTCACCTTCATAGGGGTAGAGTTGGATACTGTTCAGGCAAAGGCGTTTCTCTACTTGGCAAGGGTGAAGGCCATTACAGATCTTGCTTCTTCTTGCCATGAAATTATGGTCTCTGGTTTATACGCTGCAGGCATCTTTGGTAGCAGTCCTCCTTCCAGGGAAGGACAATGTGCTAGCAGATGCTCTGAGCTGGATCTCTCAGGGCCATCATGAATGGTCCCTGCACTCCTTCATATTGAAAGTAATCTTCTCCAGTTGGGGCATTCCAGAGATGGATCTCTTTGCAGCCCCCGACAATCATCAACTTCCTCTCTTCTGTTGCAGACCCCAGCCATGGGGACAGTTCCCCTGGATGCTCTGGTTGTGGATTGGGGGGGGAGGGAATTCCTGTATGCCTTTCCTCTGTTTTTAAAGGTTCTGGTCAAGATCGGGTCACAGTCGTGCAAGGTGATCCTGATTGCACCAGACTGGGTCAGATAGCCTTGGTATCCTCTATTGATGTCCCTAGCAGTCCATCTCCCCTTATCTCTTCCCAAGAAGCACAATCTGTTAACCTACTCTCAGGGAAGGATATGGTACCCTAATCTTCGGTCTCTCAGCCTCGAGGCTTGGCTCTTGAAGAGTTAGTTTGCAAGTCTGCATCTTTCTCAGGGGGTTCTGGATATTCTTAAAGCCTCTTGAAAACCTGCCACCAGAAAAACTTATAATTCCAAATGGAAGAGATTCAGCATTTGGTGTTCCAATAAGGGCTGTCCTACCAGATACTGCTGATCTGGCTACAGTTCTGGATTATATGGTTCATCTTAATGGCCTATGCCTTAGGCCAGCCACTCTGAAAGTGCATTTAGCAGCTGTCTCTTCATTCCTCTCAGTGGGGAAGGTTCCCTTCCTGGCATCTCGTCCTGTCTTGTGTAGGTTTTTTAAAGGTTTGGTCCATACCCTACCCCTACCTGGGATTTTAATGCTTGCATTGCTCAGCTTATGCAACCTCCTTTTGAGCCTTTGACTTCAGCAGAACTCAAGTACTTGACTTGGAAAACTGTGTTCCTGGTAGCTATCACTTCTGCCAGGCATATTAGTGAATTACAAGCTCTGTCAGTGGAGCCGGAATTATCTCATTTCACAGAGATAAGGTGGTCCTTAGAACCAATAGGAGGTTCATACCCAAAGTGGTCTCAGATTTTCATCTGAACCAGTCCATGTCTCTTCCTGTGTTTTTCACTGATTATTCTTCAGGAGAAAGAAGACTACAGTTTGGATGTTAAGAGGGCACTTAGCTACCACATAGAACATACTAAGGCACTGAGGCTTGACTGTCCTCCGTTGTTTCTCACTTATGGTGAAGTAGGAACGAGTAAACGTGCTACTAAGAGAACTATTGCCAGGTGGATTGTCTCTTGTATACCATTCTGCTATGAAAAGCTAGGCAAATCACCTCCCTCAGGCCTGATGGCTCATTCAACTAGGGGTACAGCTGCTTCTCTGGCTGCTGCCAGGGATATACCTTTACTAGAGATATGTAAAGCAGCCACCTGGAAAACTGTCCATACTTTTACCAAGCATTGCTCTCTGGATGTCCAGGCTAGGAGTGATGCTAGGTTTGAACAGCAGCACTACAGAGCCTATTCCCAAAATAGGTTCGGTACCCCCCTCCATGGCAGCACTGCTTGGTAGTCTGCATATGTCAGAATACAGCAAAACTTAATGTTGTTTGAAAAAAATTACTCACCTTAGTAATTGTGTTTCTTCTAATGGAGTCTTGCTGTATTCTGACCTCCCAATCTTAGAACCTGTTTTTGGGAAGTGGGCTGGAAGGTACACTGTTGCACCTCAGGGGTGTACTTGGCACTCCCCTTTTAGAAAGGGGAGTGGGTTTATTGTTATATTTTGGTAGCTATATGTTGGTTCACTACCTGATTATTATTTTAGGTTCTCGACTTGAGTCTTTTGGGAGACCCAAAAATTTATTGACTGTTGGCTATCTTCTTTACAATTTCCACTTAAGTAGAATAGTTTGTTAGTATTGCTTGCAAGAATCTGACAGTTACACTTTGAAGTGCTGCAAACAGAGGTTTGAACCGAGCTCGAGCTCAGTGTTCTATGCTCATACATAGAGTTAACTCTTTCCTCTCCAGGGCAGTTCAAGTGCTGGGGCTAACTGCATATGTCGGAATACAGTAAGGCTCCATTAGAAGACACAATTACTAAGGTGAGTATTTTTTTCTTCAGACCCTACATAAAATGGGGTCAGTAGGAGCTTTTACACACAGGTTTGTAAAACGAAATAAGCGTTACCTGTGTGGCGCCGTCGTACTCTCTTGCGTTCGGGTTTCCTTTTACACCCTGCAAGTATTCTGGCCAGTCCCGCCTCCATTTGTTTTGGCTCTCCCAGAGTTTGCTGCTCTAATGGCAGTTTATGCAGTGCTACCAAAATGGCTGTTTTACACAGTCAGATCAAGCGAAAACACGTTGGTGCAAACGCAAAGCTGAGATGCGGTTTGGACAAACGTTCACCAAGGGAACGAAACAAATGCACTTTACACACAAGGGATGTAACAGAATACTGTTTCCGTAACAGTAATTCCGTTACATAGACTTGTGTGTAAAAGCACCTTATGTTTACAGGGGATGCTAAGCACTCTTCCACAGTTCTTGCTCCAGAGACTGAGAGGGTGATACAGATAATGATGAAAATTTATGATGCCCCTGACATGAATTTGGAGGGTCTAGAGCCTTATGGGTCCACTACCCTCTTTTTGGAGCTTCCTCTGCTAACCGGGGGATCCCCCTCTATTCTTAACGTTTATCCAAAACATGATAGACACCCTGGACCTCCCTACTCAGGACTCCATCCAGGATGTGGATGAGGATAAAGATTATAGGGACATGAAAGGTCTCCCACCTCCAAAAAGACTGGTCGTGCCCATCTATAATGAAAAAATATAAATAAAAATATCATGAAACTACTTCAAACCCTCACTTCTGTGGCTGGGGTTGACTAGCGGGCTGGCAGAAATAATAAATATAACAATTCTAACCCCAGTAATACTCGGGTATTCATAATTATATGCAGTCTTCCTCCTAAGTAGAACTGCCCAGAGAGAATTTGGAACATGTGCAAATAACGGAATCTTTTGCATGTGCCACTTTTCAAGTGTTGCCTTATGCTAACTGCCTTAGTTCTAACCCCCTCAGATTTCACTCTCTAAGTCTAGATGATCAGAGATTCTCTCCTCTTTATCTTGTTCTGGCATGAGAAACCTTACAGAATATGATAAGTATTCTTTAACATTTCTTTTGCTGCTAAATAAACCTTAAATTAAAATACTTTTTAGCAGTTGCAACTTTTATTGGTTTTTACATTCAAAATGTCATACAGAATGAAAAAGAAAACTGGTGATCCCGGTTTCAAACTGTGTGTTCTGTGTGGTGAAATTCTGTTTAAGCTCATTTTGTCCATCTATCTGGACATGAACATTAAAAGCAGAGTGAAATCTGCATTTCATTGTCCTGTGAAAAATGCCAGGATAAGGCTAAAAAAAAAGGAAAACTTTCATCATCTTAGGGTCTCTCCAGCTCTGACCAGCTGACACCCTAAATTGCTGTGGTTGAAACCACAATTAATATAAACTGCTACCTCTGAGACGGGTATACAAGCAATTCCTGAGAGGCTTGCTGAACTGGCTGACTACCTGGTTCCCTCTAAGAAATCCAATAAAACTAAGCACACAGAACCCCCTGCTAGACAGCGTATGGGGACTTCTGTGCCTGCTAGAAAGCCTGCCAGCTCGTGCAGATTACCTACGGTGAAGCCCACCAGGATGAGGTACAGTGTCTCAGGTTTACTGTATCACTAAAGGGATCAATTCCCACTGAAATGGTATCCTTTACTGCAGAATTTTGTAGCACTCTGCTTCATTCTGGTGATTTTTCACTGTGAATGAAGGTGTGAAAATTGTAAACTTTCCTTAAAAAAAAAATAAATAGTGTAAAGATACCCCTGGAATGGCTAAAGAAAACACTTTTAGGCTTACAAGTGCTGTCTATTTGTCAGCAGCAGACCTCTGCACAGCAGCTTGTCTCCTTTGATCAGTCTTCCCATTATCTGGAGGAAGACTGTGATTTCATGGAATGTTTGGGTTTTCACCAAAATAAAGATTATCCCTCACTTTACATTTGTGAGAAATGAGTGGGCTGACACCCACTAAAAGCTTCCCCTTCCTGTGAATAAATTCATCTGGGAAGACGCTTTAAAGATTTTACAAACTCTAAGCTCTGTTTCCCCTCTTGATAAGAGGATGTATAAGAAACATCAGCTAGGCAGGGAGGGAACTCTGTTTGTTCTCTCATCCTATACATCAAGGAGTATTTGAAGTAACAGCCTGTGACGAGGCAAAGCGATCCCTGTCATCCTACTCTCCCAACACGGATCCCAGGAAAACTGACATACTTTCAAGTCCATGTTACTCCCCTGCCAGATGATCTAGCTGAAACTAAATCTGGTTTGGAAGCAGCCAGATAACAGTTTAAATGGCTGCTGCTAGATGGATGGTAAATACAGTGGTTCAAAGGGGGTTTGCCTGGTTGTGAGTCACCAGCCTAACTCAGTATTCCCAAACCAAAGCTATGGATTCCAAGTCGAGGGTAATTCCTCTTTGGAGAAAAGATAAATGGTAAAAAAAATGGATGAATACACCACAGTAAGCTCCTTTTGTTTCATCAGACTAGGGCTGTTCTTCAGGATCAGTAGAACTACAGCATGGATATTTCGGACATCACAGACAAGTGGTCATGGATGTAGTAATCAGGGATTCTCTGGGTTCAAATCCCTTCCCAAAAAAAAATTTTCAATCCATTTACAGATGTAGAGAAAGAAAATTTAGAGAAAAAAAGAGGTTCAAAACCTGTTGGGGTAAAAGGCAGAGGAGTCTGTCTTGGTATAGCAAAAGGTACTACAAAAAGGGATGGGGAGTGGTAACCTGTCTTAGAGGGTACTAAACAGACATCTGCTAAAGCTAAAGTTCAAAATGGTGCTTTTGGCACTGATTCTGCCAACACTCCAAAGAAAGGGGAAGGTTTGGCATCACTGACTTAAAGTATTTCCACATCCCTATAAGCACAGAAAGTACCTCAGATTCAGACCCCATTAGGTCATTCTCCAAGAGTGTGTACAGTGGTTGTAGCACCTTCAAAAACAAGGTGTCACAAGTTCTTCCTATATCTAGAGGATTGGCTGTGGTTGCAAAGTCACCCCAGCAAGTGGATCTGCAGCTCACCTAGGAGCTCGTGGAGTCTCTAGGTTTTTCTGATAAATCTAGAAGCAGTTTGTCTCTCAGCCTGCTCGGGCACTACCGTTCATAGGAGCAGAGCTTAATATCTTGGGAGACAGGGCCTACTTGCCTACAAGCAGGGCAAGAAGTATACCACTGATAGTGGTTTCATTCATCCCATGGGTGTAGCCAGGCATACTCCAAGTACTCCATGGTGTGCAATTTTATTTAAGGGGGTAGCAAATAGGCTCTGAACTGCTTCCTTTTTCCTTGAAAACTAACAAAAAATGCTGAGCCTTTCTGTAATTTTATTCCTAGGAATCGAAACGAGAAGGACTGGTCACTAATACTGTCTTTGCATCCCAAGGACAATACAACTTTACAGGCTCTGGGCTGGTATGTGGGTGTCTTGGGGAACAATGCATGGCATTTGTATTTACCCATGCATGGCAGCAACCGTTGTCATGACATACAAAAGTTGTATTTATTGTGCCAAATGAGGCAACAAACACGGTCCTGGTGTACATTTGTATATTGTCTGGCTACACCCCTGTGGGGGTAGCACACCCTAACGGGGGGAAGGGTAGCAGTGAGTCCACTTGGTGTGCAGATCTGAAATCCCTGGCTACACCCGATTCATCCTGGATGAAATGAATAAAGAAATTAAAAAAAAAACACTGCAGAACAGTTTCTTCAGCTACTGCACATGGCACCTGCCACAGGCGCAGTCTTGGAATCCAGGTTACAAATTACTATTCCGTTTCACCTCAGGATTCACTGGTGTCAGAGAAAGGACCCTCTGTCATAACCAATTTTAGTAACAGAAATATTGTTACATGTCTCCAATGGAGAAAAACATGAAAAACCAATCTAATGGAAGGAGTTTATTTTTCAGCAAAAAGCTCCATCAGTTGTCTGATAACAGAGGCATCTTGACTGGAGTGTGGTGCTACCTGAGGGTTCACACCTCCCATTGCATGTAAACCTGCTGGAGCTAAGAGCAGTGTTACTGGCACTAAAGGTTTTACATAACTACTACAAGGAGGGGGGGTACAGGTCAGAACAGACGGTACCACCAGAATCTACTACATAAACATTTCAGGAGGGGCAAGGTTAAGCCCTCCCTGCACAGGATTCCTAAAAATATATGATCTATCATGCTCAATGGGCCCTTTCAGGATATTCATCTGCTACTGTCAGGTAAGGACAGTACCTTGGCAGATGCATCAACTCAAATCAGCCAGCCCCATCATGAATGGGCCTTAAACAGTCAGGTAGTGCAAGTCATCTTCAGGAGGTGGGCCACCACAGAGGTTGACTTGTTCACATCCCTCCACAATCACCACCTGCCACAGTACTATGACAAACAGCCAAATCTGGGAACAGTTCCCCTGGATGCTCTGGCTTTGAGTTGGCAAGGGAAGCAAGTGCATGTTTTCTTCTTTCTTCCTTCTGGTAAACAGAGCAATTTTCTCAAGCTCAGGTCCCAGTCAGCATCAATATTCTTGATAGCACTAGAAGGGCCAGACAGACATGTTTTTTTTGTTTTTGTTTTGTTTTTTCCCCCAATTGTTTAACCAGGTGAGACACACTAAGCTGAAAGCTTGTTTACAGGTGCACCCTGGGAGCACAGGGAAGTTAAGTAACTTGCTCAGGTCACACAGTATGCAAGTGGGGGCTGTGGGATTCAAACCCAGGTCTCCAGATTTGCAGCTCAGAGCCTTAAACCACTACGCTATACTTCCTCTCTCTGCTACCCTCCATGCCTGGGCCTGGGCCAATACACCTTCGCTCGGAGGCACAGTCTGCTGACCTCCTATCAGGAGGCTCCTGTATCCAAACCTCTGATCACTCACGTTCAAGGCATGGCTCCTGAGTACCTTTGGTATAATATGCAGATTTGCATCTTTCTCAAAGTGTCTTAAGCATGTGATGTGGTTACAGGAAGCTTTCCACTAAGAAAATCTACGCTCCAGAATGGGAAAAAAGTTTTATGATTGGTGTTCAACCAGGAAATTGGTCCCCAGAACATGCTGGGTCCGAGCTGTCTGACTATCTTATCTATTTACAGTCATTGAACTGGCTATCCTGTACCCTCAAGGTCCACCTGGTTGCAGCATCTGCTGGCATATTAGTTGGACAAAATGTTTTTATTGCTTCAGATCCTAGCTACAAAAGGCTCTTTATGGGCCTAGCACATGTCAGCACAGGCTGGTGTTCCTGTTGTGCTGGACTATCTTATCTAGTTGCTCTTACTGGGCTTGCAGTCCAGTACCTTAAACATCCACCTGGCCGCAGCATCTACGTACACTTCGGTTGGACTGAATGTTTTTCAGGCCTCTGACCCTATCTTCAAAGGGTTCTTTAAAGGCCTGTCCCATTTGCACCCTCTCACAAGGGACCAGTGCCAGCATGTGGCCTAGATGTGTGTATAGTTTGGCTCATGGGTCCCCTTTGACCCTATGTCTTCAATTTATTTAAAATATGTAAAAAACAAACCCCAAAAAACTGTTTTTCCTGTGGTAATCACTTATGAACAGGTCTATATTTAATTCCACAGAGACAAAGTTGTCCTGAGAACAAGCAGGAAGTTTCCTTTTAACATAACCTCTAATTATCATTTGAACCAAACCATTGCCTTACCTGTCTTTTTCACTGAACACTTTAATCTTGGTGAAAAAAAATTCGTCATAGGCTGGACGTCAAAAGAGTTTTAGCTACTATTTGACAGCCACTAGAGCCCTTAGGCAGGACAGAAAACAGCTGTTCTCACCCCAGGAATTCTTTAGCATCTATTGACAGATGCAGTATGCCAGCTGGGCTCAGCTGCCCTGGAGTGGAGGAGTCAATGCAAATGAGGAAGGCATTGGCCAATCAGGATACAGTTAGAGTGCTGCCTGCAGTCAACCTGGGGGACCTCAGAACTTTTTCGCCACTGAACTGGCAACACTGCCCCAGAGCTGTCCTCTTCAGAGATCTTCCTGTGCCATTTTCTTTCTGAGTGTTGCTTTTAAGGTATTTTGTATATATTCTTCATTTTATATATTTTTACCGCATCTGCACTGGGTTCCGCGCACTTGCAGGATCTTTTCATGTTTTTCCTGCTTCGGCAATTTTTCAAAATAAAATTCACCGCGTGGCACGATAAATTACGTTATTTCTATTTAATTTTTTCGTTTTTAGTATTTATTGGCGATTTTTAACGCTTTTGCACTAAAATCATTGATTTTTTTTTCGCACGCATGCGAGATTTTTCCATTGAGCACCAGCGCGAATTCTTGGAACCCCTTTTTCTCTATTTAAATTCAAAATGATTGATATTTGAAGGGTAATCCCCTCTCTTTTGGGGTGAGACTCTTGTTTGCTGTGCATTGGGCTCTGTTGACAAGAAGTGTGGAGGTGGTTCTGTTTTTTCCTCTTTGTGGAAAAAAAATCTCTTAAAGTTGATTTTGATTTGTTCAAGTTTTGGCCTAACTATTATTATGTGGGTTTTCAGTCTACCTCCCTCTCCTCTAAAAGCGCTGAGGAGGGTACCTCAAGTTAACACAAAAGAAATGACAAGTCCCCTTGGGACTTCTAGTATTTCAAGTCTGGTTCTGTAGTAGTTGTTTCTCTGTCCAAGCCTTTAATTTGAAAATAGGGAGGGTGCCATCTTCCCTGCACAAAGATAGATTAGTTGTTTCTGATCCTCCCTCCTGAAGGACTTAGGGAGTCATCAGGGGTTGATAAAATGATGCCCTCTGCAACTGAATTTCTGAGAGCTTGGCAATTATTCCAGACTTTATATTTCTGGGTGTGTTCTCAGCTCCTTCGGGTCAGAGTATTCCTCTCCATGTTAATCCTTATGCCCAAGGATATTATTGTTATTAGTAGTAATTTAGGAGAGGATTTTCCTTCATGAACTCCTCTCGGCGCCCACTAATTCCAGCCAGTCACCCTGTGGTTGATTCAGGTTCTGGTATAATGAGGCATTTATATTCAGCCAGTGGACTCCCTGGACTTTTCCCTTCAGGATGACACCAATAAAGAGGTGGAGAACAACGACTTCGTAGATCTGGTGGTTGCTCTCCTCCAAAGAAGTTGACAACTCTCTGAAGACACCTACAGGTAGGTTCTGGAAACTCCTCCTTCTTTTTCAGGGTTGACAGAAGCATTCAGAGGAAATACCAGCTCGGTAAGTGTTCTGCTGTTTTTATCTGTACACTTTCAGATTAAAGAGAGTTAGTGCAAACAGCGGCCTGCTTCTCAGCCTTGTGCCACTGTCCACTTTCCCTCCAGAGATAGACTCTAGATAATCATATACCATGTGTAAGAAATGTTACGTAATGCCTCCTACTTTTGTAGCGTACGCTGTTATATATAGAGAGTTTTTTGATGTTTCCTATCCATGCCATAGTGCGACAGCTCTGGAGCACTATTCACAAGGAGGTTTGATGAAATACCCAAGTGGCATATAGTAGCACTATGTTCTCATAGCCTTAAGTCATAACATTACAGCTTCTAGAGTCTTGGCGTAGGTCATTTCCCTCAGGCTTGCCTGTCCGAAAAGTTCCATCCTTTTGGGTTATGCTTTGGTGCACATTTTGGTTTGTCTTTATGGCAAACTAAAACTGACAGGCATGTATGGATGAGTTTAACTCTTCTAGTACTCCATTAAAAATAAGCGTTCCTTCCCCAGAAGTCTCAGGATATGGGGGGCTTTGGGTAGGAATTATTCTCCCTTTAACCCTTTTTTCCCCTATGCCAACACATTAGGAAATTTCCAAATGTGAATTTTCCAGGGGTTTAGGCAGGAATGTTCTTTTCATTTCTGGTAATCCCTTTTACTTTCTTCTTGGTTCAAGTTTTTACCTCTTCTTTGGTTGGTGTAAAAAAAAAAAAGTATGCAGATATTTATTTATATATATGTATGTATATGTGTGTGTGTGTGTGTGTGTGTGTGTGTGTGTGTGTGTACATAAGTAAATAAATGCAGGGACCCTGGTTTCCATTTTACGGTAACAATCACAGAATCCTGCTTGGTTTGCAGTTTTGAATTCTTGTACCGGTGCCTCACGGAAATTCCGTGTCGCTGCACAGAATCTCTAAGATTTCAGCACCTTTTTAATTTTTTTTTTATTTTCTCTTTCTCGTCCCCTTCTCACAGCATCAGTCACCACTTTCAGAGATCCCTAGACTGATTATCCCCTAGCTTCACCCTCAGGTAATGTTCAGGAGCTCCTGTGGGTCTGCCCTATCCTGCCTGGGTTGTACCCCCCCAGGTGGGAAGGGAGGAGACCCCATGTCACCCTTCCACACTCCTTTAGTGTGTGTTGGGCAGCCCAGTGGGTCCCTCATGGAGCCTGGTTATGGAGTCTGGGGCACCTGTGTCCCTTTTGCCAGTGGCCGATGTGGGGTTATTGTTCCTGGTTTTCTGGTCTCTGTCCCTGAGGGCACCAGCACTAGAGACGATCCAAGGAGGTAGGTCACACAGAGACATGCCATTGCTCCAGATCCTGGCTAGCGTACTCCCCGCCTGATCACTTTGCAGCACCATTGCACCACTACCCGTGGTCACACAGGTGGTGGTAAAGCAGCAGGACCTGCAGCCCACCCTCCCCGGAGGAGGAGAGCAATCCCCCGGGTGCTCAATCCTACTCCCCTGGCCAGACCTCCAGCAACCCGAGTTTGCTTCCGACCCTGGATCGCTGGCATTGCAAGGAGTAGTGCTGCCGCGGCGCCAGTGGGCCGACCCAGATTTCAGCATCTTAAAATGAATGCTGCTGTGCTTCGCATTCTTTCTGCTTTGCAGTATACAGTCAGTAGGAAATCACCCGCACAACTTTGTTGTAATCAGCCATTCAGTTTAACCACCCAATGCTTCCCACCAACATCTCCATCACCTGAGGACTGCTTTCCTTCCTGAACCCACAGTTTTTATGTAGTATGTGCCTAAGAGTCTTTTACTATTTATATTACACTGTATGATACAAAAAAATACAAGTATCCGCACGCATGGGCAGGCCACTGGAAAACTGCAGGAAAAGTAACCTGAAATTGCAGAGATTTTTTTTTTTTTTGCAAAACTTGCTGGGAAATAGCGGGAGTTCTACTATAGATCCTGAGTGCTTCACAATAAATCCTTTACTGTTTTCTACAGCATATATTAGTCAGCATAAACTACTAAATGAAAAACTTGTTTCTAACATGAATCCTAAATGGATAAGATGTGTTGCCTCTCTTCCAAAATGTAAAAACATCTACCTCATACAGTGCTAAAAAGATTCTATTTAGTGAGCCACAGAAAATCAATATTAAATAAATCCAGAATAAACAAATGTTCATTTCTGGATGTAGAATAATGAAGCCTGATCAAAAGCTATTTTCAGTGCTCTGATAACTATTCACTGACTTTGGTGTCAGAAAAATAAGCAGATGGAGTGGCAAATAGTTCAGTTTTAGTAAAATATTGTAAAGTGTTTCATGTTCATAATTTGTACTGTAGGTGCTGTGCACTATTATTAAATCATATATTAAAACATTATATATGGGTGTTGTTATGGCTGGCAGTATAGCCTAGTGGTTAGAGTAACAATCAGTGATTGAACTGGGTACATCCAGCAGACTTGGGTTTGATTCCCAACCTCCACTTGCGTACTGTGTGACTCCAAACAAGTCACTTAACCTCCCCAGTGCTTCTAGGTCAGTCCTGAAAATGGGCAATTCTGCCTAGTGGGCCTTACCTTACAAAGAATATAAAAAAAAAAATACGACTATGTTAACTATGTCATAGAATAGTAGTCAGGATACCATGTAATTTGCCTGAGTTTTACTTTGGCTGCAATAATTTTGTATAGGTAAAGATAAATGTTCAGATACATTTTATGTCTTTTATAAGCTTATTTTTAGATTTTAGTCGGGTTTTTATTGTATTTTTTGCATATGGGCATCTAGGTTGTAGATTGCTAAGCACAGGATCACTGTTACCAACTAACTTATTCAAGTTTATAATCAGCAGGGCCATCCAAAATCCTCAGTTGTTTAATTGAAAACTAGTCTGAATGAAAGTATGTTCACAAGGAAAAAACTGCCTTACTACTTATGAAAAGACTTCACAGTCAGCACTCCATTTAGGTGAATTGTATCATTTGCATCTTTTCTCCCACCTGCTGTTTCAGTCTGTGTGATAACGAAAAGTTTTCTGATAGACTGCTTCAACAACAAGCTCTGGCAGAGCCAGTACGACTGTGAATACACTAACTAGATAAGGGTGTTTCATGGGCTTAAACATAAACATTTATTTATTTAAAAAAATATCAGATTTACAGACCTTTGAGTCAGAGTCATTTACAAAGGCACCTCGTTGAAACTAATGCAAAGACAGCACAGTTAACAAATCCAAAAAACAATGGCTTGGAGAGCAGAGAGTGATAAGTCATTCACTGGAGATACATGGGTAGCAGTAGATAGACATATTACATACTATAGTTTAGGCACACAGGCACCAAACCACATCAAGAAGACCAAAGCAGTTCAAACAATATACAATAGCTAAAGCAAATAGACATCAGGAGTCAAAGAGAAGCCCAGAGTGTTCACATGAAGGCTGTTGCACTAACTGAATCAAAGTATAGTACATTGAGAAAGGGCATATTTAAGCAATAAGGCATGACAGGGTGTGTGTTATCATGTAATAACGTCACTCCTGGGGTGGGTTGAAGCACAAGGCGAAGCAGAGTATTTATTTATTTGCACACGTATTTATTTGATCCACTGGATCAGCAATATTTGCACAAGCTGTGCCCAGTGCAGATTTTACAGCACTAGTCCTGATCTGGTGATCTGGGTTTTACCCATACCACACTGCATATGGCTTAGTGATGACAAGTTTCCTAAATACTGGTACCTTATCCAGCTGTGTTTTGCTTGGGGGTGTGTGTGTGTGTGTGTGTGTGTGTGTGGGTGTGTGTGTGTGTGTGTGTGTGTTTTAAACGTGCAACTTTCTATAGTATATTGTATAGCACTGTGAATCCTGGTTGCAATGTTTTTGTCTCTGCTGTGGCTAAGCAAGATACTGTAACAAGACACTGGCCTGCTGTAGGGGCTATTAGACATCAAACCAAAGGGTATGCTGTGAAGACTAACTTGGGGAAGATGCAATAAAACAAACTTGAATGACAGCCCCCAGATGTCAAAACACCCAGGGAAAACTAGAAAAACTCTTCTAACAGCCTAGGCAGAAACAAAACACTGGATTGAAGTGAGAACTCAGAACTGGTAGTAATCCATATATAAAGCTATCTAACTAGGGTTTATGTAAGAAAACAGCTGCTAAATAGCTCTAATTCATTATTTGTGTTTTTGATGTTAAAACACTCCTGCTAGCTAGACCTGATGCACAGAGAACACAAAAATAGTGAATTAGAGCTATTTAGTAGCTGTTGTCTTACAGAAACCCCAGTTAGCTTGCTCTCAGGTATCTGCTAAACTAACTGTTGACATTTGTGCTCCCTGGATAAGAACAGTTACAAGGCTCTGCTGTTGCTAAACTAATTTTATAGAAGTACACATGCTAAATCTAAGGGCATGGCTACATCACTGTTACATGAGACAGGGGGCATCGTAGGAGAAAGAAAACCAATAAAACTGTTTGTTATGGAGATCACCAGGGGTCATTAAACTACCATACAGCTAGCAGGCTAATTTAGGAAAAACTCGTAATAGCAACCAAAGGAAAGGACACACTAGGATTTAACATACATATCAACACACTCTACATAACATATGTTTTTTGCACATCCTGGGTGGACTACTTCTTTAAAAAGAAAAATACATTTCATCACAAAATGTGCCCTCACATGAACATGCATGATTTATCTGTAAAGATAATTAAAAAAATATATTTCTAAATGCATTAGTAACACCAGTTGCTTTCAAGGTTATCTGTAAAGACAATTAAAAAAATGTATTTCTAAATGCATTAATAACAGCAATGCTGACACGATTTTGAAACTACTAAAAAGACAAACTGTATATATAGATGGATAGAATATGGTAAACACATACTGTTAATCCCAAAAGCTGAACTTTGTTTTTAGTATATAAATGTTTAAGAAATACCTGAAAGCTGTCTATTTTCCTTAGTTATTAGACACTTCTTAGTCTTTCCTTTTGAGACACCAGGTGACTGATGATCATTTGTTCCAAGTGTTGTCGGTTTGAAGGCATTTTAAGTATCTTCTGTTCTAGTCCTTAACAAAATGCAGGGACTCCAGACTTGTTCTGTTTCTTGGTCCACATCCCAAACATGTGAGTCTTCTTTCAGGATGATAGATCCACCTCATGCCCCTCCCACATGAATAAAAGAAGAGGTGGGATGGACCTTTTGGAGCTTCATGGGTGGAGGTGGGGTGGACCTTACTCCCCCCCCCCCCCCCCCCAAAAAAAAAACAATGCTGCCTCCCACTACTCGGGTTCCAGTTCTTGTACCAACCATTTAAGAAAGAAAATGGTACCCCTGCAACCATTGACTAACATGAAAGCATATTTATTTTAGGGCGGAAAACATTTCTCAGAGGAGACTATTTACACTTTCAGTCAGTTCCATGGACAGAAAACATGACATCACTCCTTTTGTACGTGCAATACTCCTGTAGGCTCTGCCCACAGTCGTAAAAAGCAAATGTTAAGTATTTAAGTGTACTTATGTTTGGCCAGTGGATTTTGAAAGCACATTCAATGACATACAGGAGGTAAGACCTCAGGGGCTGTATGATGCTGGTGGGCAGAGTGGTGCTCAATTCACATCTGAGCTCAGACATGAAAACTGGGAGACACCCTTTTCATGGACACCAAGTTAAAAAAAAAAAGCATCCACATGTCTGGGAGATGCATGAATCCATTTGAAGGTCCTCCACTAATCACTTGTGGATTTTTTTTAGGTGAAGGCACTTTATTTCAAAGAAACAAATTCAAGCAGTTTTTTTTTTTTTTTTGCTCCTCCTACTTCCTAGCCATCTACTCCTTCAGGCCTTCCAAGGCCCCCAACCACTGCTTCTGAGTCCTGAGCACCATCCACTGCTCCTTACTGATGTGCTACCAGGTAACCCAAAGTAACCCTTCATTGAGTGTGCTCCTACCCCTGTGGGAGGCTAGCAGGGGAGGATAATTGCCCCAAAGAGCTTCCTGTGTATCCTGGGCATGGCAGGGGTCAGAACAGACACATGTCTGGGGCTTCTGGCTTATGGAGGGACCAGCAGTCATCCTTCGGTTGGCCAGCGGGTGTTTTCCCATTTTCTTGGGAGCGTGACAGGCCACATGATGTCAAGGCACAAGCCGACATCCGTCACCCTCCCTCCCGCAGTGAAGTCTGATGTGTTGTCATGCCTCTGGCCTCCACCAGGGGCCAGCAAATGCTGAGCCGTGAACCCACCTTCCCTCCCAGGAGAAGGTGAGTGGTCGTTGGACACTCAAGCCTTCACCCACCAGCTGGTCCTCCAACACCCAAGTCTGTTCCCTAACCCTGGTCAGCGGTGTCACAGGGAGA
The DNA here is from genome assembly GCA_016271365.2 of Neoceratodus forsteri. NCBI lineage: Eukaryota > Metazoa > Chordata > Ceratodontiformes > Ceratodontidae > Neoceratodus > Neoceratodus forsteri. Next base: position 346,207,608 of record CM057455.1, read on the forward strand.
AATCCAATTCAGGCAGTTAAATTATAGATAGGAAAAAACAAAGGTAGTCCACCTTAGCGGTGATGGTTCAGATTAATTCACATCTGAGTTCTAACAAGCAAAGAGACCAAGTCATTTGTAACTTGTGCATGTGGGGTGTGGGTGTTGAAGAAAGGAGATCATAGTGCTGTCACTACTGCCATCACCCCAGAGGGATGTGGACTGTATTGTTGGTACTGCCATCACACTGAAGAAGTGGGGGCTGTAGTGCTTCTGCCATCACACTGGTGGATGGGGAATGTAGTACTGCTGCCATCACACCTAAGGGATGGGGGCCGCAGTGCTGCTGCTTCTGTCACACCTGAGGGAGAGAGGGAGGTCATAGTGCTGTTGCTGCTGCCATCACACCAGAGGGGTGGGGGCCGTAGTGCTGTTGGTGCTGCCATCGCACCTGAGGGATGGGGCCATAGTGCTGCTTCCGTCACACTTTAGGGATTGGGACTGTAGTGCTACTGCTGCCATCACATCTTGTACCTAAAACAACTTTAAATTGGTACAAGGATGGAAGGATGTGCAATAGTGGAGGTCAAAATTGCTAAAATAGATGTTAGCAGAGTTAAAAATTGTTAAATAAAGTACACAGAACCAAATACTGGTAAAACCGGATTTTGGCTTAGCAGACACTGGTGACAATACAGTTTTTTACAATGTGCAAAATGGAATATGCCCTTTCTCAGTCCCGGTAAACCAGTGTCCCTCTGCATTCTGTTTTTCTCCAGTAGTATGTCAGCAGTGGCAACTAGAGCACTAGAACCTCGTGAGGTTCAGAGTCGTGAAAGGGTTCCCTTCTCCTTGGGAGTTGGACCTTTTTTCGGGCTGTTACCCAAATTTGAAAGGAAAATAGGGAACAGCAAATCATTATCAACTTTCACAACCTGGGGGTCAGGATGCTTCCTTGATCCAGGTCTTTCTTTTGCAAACGCAGGGGACTTTCTTGTTTCCCTTGATACATTCTGTGTTCTCAGTTCCTTAGCCTGGGTTTTTTTCTCAAGTGGCTACCAGTTTTCTTCCATGCTGTTTAGACTGCCTCCAGAGTGTTCTCATATACGGAGTAAAAAAAATCAGGCTATTCCCCGGGTATCTGGGTAGGTTGGCAGTGCTCACCTGAAGACATGGAATCTCGGGTTTCCCTTCTCGGAGGCTTGGCCGTCCTTAGCCAATTCTCCATGACTTTGGTTTTCAAGCCCTAAGTCTGACATGTTGTTTCCTACAGTCTTTTTTTTTTTTTTTTTTGTACCTACTAGAAAAAAGTTCCCTAACCATCTAAATCTAGGCAACTCTTAGGGGGCTCAATGCTCACCTCTTGTCAGGGGAAGTTCATTCCCTGTATATGGTGCATAATTTTGTCACTAGAGTCCCAGGGGCTAGACCTCAAGGTCAGATTCCAAATAAGAGAATTTTTCATGAAGCCTGAACCCTGTTACAAGCTGGACTGGTGTAAGGAAACAGTGAACTTCACACCTCTCCCCTTCAAATCTTTGGTACAGATGCTTCCTTCCGGTAGGCGCTTCCCTTCAGGGGGTTCCATCACTGGGTCTTGGTTTCTGAGAAAGTTCTTCTTTCATCAGTCCCTGGAATCTCAGAGCATCTCTATCAGGCCTGCATTTTTCAGTCCAGCGGTCATTTAGTTCAGAGAGGACCGGATGATATTCCTGCCCTGTATCACACCAACGAGCATTTGGGACACACGGCTTCCAATCTCCCCGCAATAGCTACGAGTTTTGATCTCTAGCTGGCTTCTTTGGTGGTGTCTTAGTCACTCATCCATCTGTCGGGCAAAGAAGGGCCACCGCAAGTGGACCCTTTGGCAGATCCTCTAAGCCGCATTAGTCGGGGCCACCACAAGTGAGCCCTCAGCACACAAGTCCTAGCCGCATTGCTCAGGGGGTAAGGTTGGGTCCAGATCTGAATTTTCACCTCCAGCCTGAACCACCAGTTTTTTCCTTTTTCCTGTTGCAGGCCCCAGCTCGGGGTTCTTTCCAATGGACTTTCTTATCTCAAGACTGGTCGGAGAAGTGTTTTCTCTCCCATATATCCCTGGTTTCTTAAGTACCTCTCTAGTTAAGGAATCAGCCACCACAATCCTGGTGGCTCTGGACAACCTTGGTACTTTCTGATTTTAAAAAAAAAAAAAAAAAATGTTTCAGTTGAACAGCCTTCTGGCTGCTTTCGTTTCCACACGCTACTTCCTTTCTTACACAGGAGTAGCGTTGTCTCAGCTCCCAGTCTTTTCTCCTCAAGGCCTGATTCTTGAAAGGCTAGATCTTCTAGAGTCCCTGCAGCCAAATAAGACCTGGAACGTCTATTTAAAAAAAAAAAAAAAAAAAAAGGTTTTAGTACCACGAAAACCTGAGTTTCCTAGTGGAAGTGTTTTTTCCCCTTGGTACAAGGACAAGAGCCTAGAGTTTTTTCAACCCTCTTTCCTCTCATGACTGGATTATTTAGTTCATTTCCAGGCATTACTGTCTTGTACATGGAACTAGTTTGGTCTTTGTGAATTGTTTCCTGTAAAAATATAAAGGTTTTATTTTCTTATCTACAGTAGGCCTCCTTTTGGGGAGTACGCCTAGCAGTTACTCTGATTCTTTTTCTGTCAGGCAAGAGAAATCTGTCATTTCTCAGACCATTTTAAAGAATTCCGCAAGGGGCCGTTTCACTTCCAGATCCTTCTAGGGACCAGATTGTTTTTCCCCATGGGACACAAACCTCTGTATATTTAAGTTCATGAGGTGTCCCTTTAAACCTGTGACAGTTCTGTCCTGAAGCGAGTAACATCGAAGACAACATTTTTGCTTGTCTTTTCCTCTGTCAGACGGGTTTCAGAGTTTCAGATTTTTCTTTTAGGCCTTATCCTCTCAGTGCCTGTAAGAACAATTTAGTCCTATGGATGGATAGGAAATCCTTTTCCCAAGTGTCTACCATTTCCAGCTTCATCAACCCTTTTTCTCTGCCTGTACTACTCTCAGGCAAGTCCTGTCTAGGCTATCTCAAGCTGCTCGGATAGGGCATGAATTAGTCCTGCCGGTCTGTGTCAGCGGTCCTAGCAGTTCATAGAAACTTAGAATTTGATGGCAGATAAGGAACGCTTGGCCCACCTAGTCTGCCCATTTCCCTACCTAATGGATAAGCTGCAGATCCTAGTTAACCAACAGCCTACTTCTTCCTTCCTGCCCCCCTAGAATTGCCTTATGACTGTCCCATGCATTCTTGAATTCCACCACTGTTTTTGACTCCACAACCTCCTCCAGAAGGCTGTTCCATGCATCCACAACCCTCTCTGTGAAATAATACTTCCTTACATTACCTCTGAACCACCCCCAAATCTTCAAATTGTGCCCCCTTGTTCTTGCACACCTCTTTTTACGAAAGATGCTACCCTCTTGGACTTTGTTGATTCCCTTGAGGTGCTGAAAGTTTCTATCATGTCCCCCCTCTCCCTCCTTTCCTCAAAGCTGTACATATTAAGCTCCTTTAGTCTCTCTCTTCATATGTCTTCCGGTGCAGACCCTGCACCATTTTAGTTGCCCTCCTCTGGACTGCCTCCATCCTGTTTATGTCTTTGCCGAGATTTGGTCTTCAGAACTGCATGCAGTACTCCAGATGGGGTCTCACCATCTGTCTGTACAGAGGGATAACAACTTCTTGTTTTCTACTGGTGATGCCTCTCCCTATGCATCCCAGTATCCCCCCCAGCCCTCCTTACTGCCCTCTCACATTGCTTGCCCACCTTTAGGTCATCTGATACGACTACCCCTAGGTCCCATTCCATTTTTGTTGTTGTTAGTATCTCACCCCTCCTCCCCATTGTGTACTCTTCTCCTGGATTTTTGTTTCCCAGGTGCATTACTTGGCACTTCTTAGCATTGAATCTAAGCTGCCATACATTTGACCATTACTCAACCTCGCCAAGTCCCTTCTCATCCTTTCCACCCCACCTTGTGTATCAACTCTGTTGCAGATCTTTGTGTTGTCTGCAAAGAGACATGCTTTTCCTTCCAGTCCCTCTGCAATGTCACTTATAAAGACATTGAAGAGGACTGGTCCTAGTACTGAACCCTACGGTACCCCACTAGTAACCCCCTTTCTTCAGAGTGGACTCCATTTACTATTATCCTCTGTATCCTGTTCTCCAGCCAGTTCTTTACCCAGGCTACCATCTTGGGACCAACTCCCAGGCTGGCTAACTTGTATACTAATCTTTTGTGTGGGACTGTGTCAAATGCCTTGCTAAAGTCTAGGTAGGCCATGTCCACAGCCCCTCCCTGGTCTTCTACTTTGGTCACCCAGTCAAAGAAATCTATTAGATTCGTCTTACATGACCTTCCCGCTGTGAATCCATGCTGCCTTGGGTCCTGTGCCCCTCTGGCCTCTAGGTACTCGACAGTTCTTTCCTTCAGAAGTGATTCCATCATTTTCCCTATCACTGAGGTTAAACTAACAGGTCTGTAGTTTTGTGCTTCTGCCCTGCTAACACTTTTGTGAAGTGGAATCACATCTGCCCTCCTCCAGTCCTCGGGTACCACCCCATCCTCCCATGATTTGTTGAAGAGGGTAGTCAATGGTGTCACTAGTTCTCCCCTTAATTCTTTTAGAATTCTGGGGTGAATTCAGTCAGGCCCCATTGCTTTGTCCACCTTCAGTTTTAAGAGTTCTTTCAGAACCCTTTCTTCTGTAAATGGGCTGGTATCAACTCCTGTATCCAGAATGTTTCTATTGTTTGGTTTAGCTACCTCCCCATCTTCATTTGTGAATACTGAGCAAAAATATTTGTTTAGTATCTCTGCCTTTTCACAGTCTCCCTCTGCCCACCCCCTTCCCTTTATTAAGCCTCACTGTCCCTCCCTTGGTCTTCCTTCGCTCCCTGATGTACCTATAAAAGGTTTTATCCCCCTTCTTAACTGAGCTGGCTATCTTTTCCTCGGTTTGGGCCTTTGCTGTTCTGACTGCCTTCCCAGCTTCCTTTTGCTTTAACTGATACACTTCTCTGTCCTGCTCCTTCTATGATTCCTTGTACTTCCTGAATGGTTTCCTTTTCTCTTGAACCTTCCCTGCCACCTCCTTTGAAAACCATAGTGGTTTCATACATTGTTTTGTTTTGTTTATTTGCTTCACACAAAGGCTTGTTGCCTCTGCAATGGCAGTATTGATTATTCCCCATTGCTCTTCCACCCCTCCTTCCTGCCCATTTACTAGTGCATTCCTTAGGCACTCACCCATTTTGGCAAAGTCAACCCTCCTAAAGTTCAGGTACTGTCATTATCATCCCTTCACCAGTGACCAAGAGTATTTTCCCACAGGACTGTTTTCCCGTATTTTGGGTCTGGTACAGCAAGGCTGACATTCAGCCCTTCTCGTGCTTAGGGACTACTTCCTAGACAACAGCTACCTCCTGGGCAGCGTTCAAGGCTATATCCTTACTAGAAATGTGCAGATCACTTATTTGAAATTTGCTTCTCACATTCAATAAGATCTTTTCTTGGATGTGTAGTCTGATAGGATGCCAGATTTGGCAGGACAGTACTTCAGAGCCTCTTCTTAAAATAGGTTTCTGTGCCCTCCTCCCAACTACACTGCTTCGAAGTCTGCATCTGTCAGTAGATGCTAAAGAATTCCTTGGGTGTGAAGAAACAGTTACTCACCGAAGTAATATTACTTCTTCCGGGGGATTCTTTAGCATTATTGACACTCCCACCCTTCCTCCCCTTGAAACCTTGTCTGAAGGCTCTGTTATGGGATTTAGCCAAATTTGACGACTTATTCATTCATGTGATTGAAAAAAGTATATATTTTTTTTCATAATAGTGGGTTAGAATATATGGTGGGTTATTGCTAACAGTTTTTTTGCGCCTTGTGGGCACAGTTTTTGCTCTTTTCAGCTCCGAAATGCGTTCTGAGGTCCCTCAGGCTGACTGCAGGCAGCACTCTACTCTAACTGTATCCTGATTGGCCAATGCCTTCCTCATTTGCATTGACTCCTCCTCTCTGGGGCAGCTGAGCCCAGCTGGCATACTGCATCTGTCAATGATGCTAAGGAATCCCCTGGAAGAAGTAATATTACTTCGGTGAGTAATTGTTTCTTCCTGACCTATGGGAATGTGAGAAAGGATAACCCAACATCAAAGAAGGTCCACTTATTACTGGATAGTACAGTATAACCAGTTGGGTAGTTCTAAGGCTGGAAAGGAGCCCCTTGAGGGTGGAGGGCCAGTCCACAAGGGGCGCAGCTGCTACCATAGCAGCTGTCGGGGATGTTTCCCTGGTGAATCCCTAAAGCAGCTTCCTGGAAAACAGCACACAGCTTTATGAAGCATTACACTCTGGATAATCTGTCCAGGGGTGATGCCAGATTCATCACAGCAGTCCTGCAAAGTCTGTTCCTAAAATAGGGTTCTGTGCCTACCTCTAAAGGTACTGCTGGGTAGTCTGCATATAGTTATGAAAACCTGAGTATTACTGGGGTTTACTTGGTTTCAAAGGACAAAAAGCAGGCTACTGCCCATCGAGATTGTCCCCCACCACATTGGTGGGATAATTATACCTTGAAGTTGTTAAACTCGAGCCAGCAATCCAGCCCTTTTTTGAAGACTATATTAGAACTACTGTCCACTAAGTATTGTGGGAGGAGATTCCACAATTTGGGGGTTCTTACTGTAAAGTAGTTTAACCTTTTTGTTGTTTTAGCTTTAGATACAAATATCTGGTTGTTATGATACTGTGGAGAAGTCCAACTGGTAGAGAAATGTAAGCCACAGTGGTGCATTAACTCCTGAGAAATCTGGATTTTGTATAATAGGAGAAGGTCACCTCTGGCACGTCTTGTGCATAGTGAGTGTAACCCTGTAACTCTTAATCTTTCCTCGTAGTCAAGTTTGGATAAATAAGGGACCATTTTTATGGCTCTTCTCTGCACCCTCTCAATTCTGTCAACGTCCTGCCCCAAGTAGGGACTCCAGCAGGGGGGATCCATAGTCCAGATGGGGCCTGACATAAGCCCTGTACAAGGGGATTATGCATTCCTGTGTCCTAGATACAAACGAACATTGGATCCGAGTGAGCAAGGCGTTAGATTTCCTAGCTATCATCCTGCAATGATCACTAGATGACAATTTATTATTAATGATTACCCCAAGATCTCATTCTAATGGTGACAAATGAAGGGCAACACTGTTCAGAAAATAAGTCTGCCTAGGATTGTTCTTACCAAAGTGTACAACATGACACTTGTCTGAGTTGAGTGTCATTTTGTTTAAAACTGCCCATTCTTTGATGGATTTTAAGTTGTTCCTCATGGAATCTCTGTTTATCGATGTAAGAACAGAGCCACATAGCTTGGTGTCATCAGCGAATTTTGAGAGAACAATTTCCGGGCTAGCCTGCAGATGACTAATAAAGATGTTAAACAGGGTGGGTCCCAACACGGACCCCTGCGGGACCCCGCTGGTCACACTCAGTGAGTGGGAAAGTGTGCCATTAATTCTGACCTGCTGATATCTTCCATTCAACCAACCTGAGACCCAGTTAATTATGTAGTAAGAAAAACCCATATCATTCATTTTGTCGAGTAGGATGTCATGAGGGACTTTGTCGAATGCTCTACTGTAGTCGAGAAGTATCACATCCACGGGGATGCAATCATCCAATGCTGTACTGACATGATTATAGAAGGAAACCAAGTTAGTAGTACAAGAGTATCCCTGTCTAAAGCCATGTTGTGTGGTGTCAGTCAAGTTACCCCAATAGTAGTACTCTAGTAGTTTCTTAATAACTTTCTCCATGATCTTGCTTATAATGGAAGTCAGACTTATCGGACGATAATTTTCTGGTCTGGAATGATTACCCTTCTTAAAGATTGGGACCACAGTGGCCATTGTCCAGTCCTGAGGGATAATTCCCTCATATAAGGAGTTGTTGAATATAATTGAAAGTGGTTTAGCAATAGCGGCGGCTGTCTCTAATAGAAATCGGGGGCTGATGTTATCAGGGCCTGGACTGGAATTGGGTTTTAGGGATAAAATTGCTTTTAGTGTATCATCCGCAGTGATGATGTAAGAGGGGGTAACATTGTTAGTATGTTTGAAGCGCTTAGGAACCTTTTTCTTGGTAAATACTGAGCAGAATTGCTTGTTAAATGTGTCTGCCATATCTCTGTCTGTAGATATAATTGTGTCATGTATACATAAGGGCCCCATGTGTTTATTATTTATTTTTTTATTGTTAAGGTAGGAAAATAGTGATTTATAGTTGTCTTTGGTATGGGCCAGACGAAACTCAAGTTTTTTTTTAGATTGCAGAATGGCTTGTTTTAGTGATTTTAGAGTTTCCCTGTATTGAGCGAACAATATCTTTTTGGTGTCTCCCTTGCTGTTTTTAACTCGTGTAAATAGCCTCTGCTTGTTATTAATTAAGGCTTTGATAGTATTGTTAAACCACAGGGGTATTTTCCCCTTTTTATTATATTTTTTTGTTATAGGAACATATAGTTTTTCTGAGTTATAAATGGTGGATTTGAAAAAGTCCCAGGATTCTTCCATGGAAAGGGAGGATAGTACTGTATCCCAAGAAATTGAGTTTAATGGGTTATTAATAGCATTGAAATTAGCTTTTTTATAATTTTTCAATTCAGTACAGTTGGTGATGTGTTGACAAAATGACAGTGTAATGGAAATGGTGTAGTGATCACTTGATCCTAGTGGGGCACCAATTATAACTTTGGATATTAGATTCCCTATACTTGTAATAACCAAGTCCAGTATATTGTCACCTCGTGTTGGTTCTGTAACGATTTGTTCAAAGCCCATATCAACCATGAGTGTGATTAAGTCTTTCTCGGCCTGCGTACTTCCAGTTAAAGAATACCAATTTATAGTAGGCAGGTTGAAGTCACCCAGTATAAGGATTTTTCCTTTAGAGGCCATATCTAAGATTTCATTATTTAGGCATGAAGAATATTCTTTATTAGATGTCGGGGGCCTGTAGCATGTCCCTACCATCAGTTGTGGGTAACCCTTGAGCTGGATGTTAACCCAGATTGATTCAATATCACTTGTTGTGGGGATTTGGAATGAGGATATGTCGTCTCTAACATAGAGACATACCCCCCCCCCCCATTTGTCCGTGGCGGTCCTTATGATATAGTTTATACCCTGGGATGTGTTGGATCCAAGAAGTATCAGGATCCCACCAAGTTTCTGTAATAGAGATGAGTCCGTATTTATTCAGTTGACACACAGCTTCTAGTTCAGCTATTTTAACCTGGTTTAAAGATCTGGCATTTAGACTGAGTACCTCACACTCAGCAGTGTCCGTAGTAGGTCTCTTTAGAGAACAGGATCTTTTGTCACTGATCTCACCCCCGGGTATTAGTTTAAAAGTTTGTTAATGGCTGTTGTAAAGTTTTTACCCAGGAGTGAGCTACCCCTACGACTGAGGTGGAGTCCATCCCAGCAGCACAGTGAGTCTTTTAGATGGAAGGTTTCCCAATGTATGAGACAGAGAATGTTCTGTCGGAGACACCATCATCTGAGCCAGTCATTAAAGGCCTTAATCCTTGTATTAATAATATCAGGTGCTCTCGGTACGGGTAGAATCTCTGAGAAGCATGCTATGCTATTTTTTTCCGCTAGTACATTATTGAGAGCTATAATGTCCTGTTTGTTTGTCAATACTACCTCTATTTATATCATTTGTATCTGCGTGTACTATGAATAATTGATTTTTACCAACCCCTTTCAATATGTTTTTTACAGTAGTAGAGATGTCGGATACACGAGCACCCCGCAAGCTGGAGCAGGTACGGTTGAATTTGTCCACGTTACATATTGGGCGATCCAGGTGTTTAATAATTGAGTCACCAAGAACAAAAATTTGTTTAGTTGATGAGTGAGAATCAATATTGCTAGAAGTTGATGGTAAAATCACTGAATCGTGATTTTGGTCTTTTGTTTGGGATTTATTTTGTTTGGGTGTGAGGAACACAGTACAGTTGTTCTCTCTCCTGCGGGTTGGGCAGCTGACTAGGAGTCACCGAGGTGGTATTGATAGTGACATCATGGGATGGAACATTTATGTCCTGCTTAAGGGCAGTACTTAATTGAATAAGGGTAGGGGTGAAACACTGCATCCAATTTGTCCCCCCGTTGTGATTTACCCTTGGGTACCATTGCCCAACTGTCGGAATCCTCTTGAAATACAGCAGGAGTAGAGAGTAATGACATTAGTACTTATAACAGTTGTTGTCTCGTCAGCAGATGGGGGAATTAAAGATAACGACTGACCCAGCATGGAGTCAATATAGTCCTCCAGTGCTTCAATTTCAGGACCAACTGTTGTGGAAGCCAGTAAACGGTCGATTTCTTCTTGGAGGGTTTCTACCATCAAGCATTTATTACATACAAAGTTGGTAGTCTGGGGGCCAGTGGCATACATAGCACATGACTGGCAGTAGTTACATAGATACATAGATACATAGACAGTGTCGGCAGATAAGGGCCTATGGCCCACCCAGTCTGCCCATTTAAGTTTGTAAGTTCAGTTTATGTTTTCCAGGAAGTCTGTTGCCCCTTACCCCTGACCTCCAGAATTCCTTTATGTCTATCCCATGCATTCTTAAATCCGGTGATTGTTTCAGCCCCCACCACTTCCTCTGGCAGGGTGTTCCACTTGTCCACCACCCGTTCTGTGAAGAAATTCTTCCTCACGTTTCCTCTGAATCGTCCTCCCCTCCAACTTCATCCCATGCCCTCTAGTCCTGGAACATCTTTTTCGCTTAAAAATAGTGCATTCCTGCACCCTGTTCCTCCCTGTAAGATACTTGTATGTCTCTATCATATCCCCTCTCTCCCTCCTCTCCTCCAGGGAGTACATGTACATGAGTAGTTGTTTGGAGCCTCCATGTTAACACGTCTGGCAAAACACCAGGTTATATGATGTGTACTACAGCAATAATTCGTTTACTTACAGTTTCGGGGCCCTGGTCCCTGCTGTCCCAGCGGACACGGCAGACATGCACGACGCGTGTGTCTCCGCGCACTTCGCCGCACGCCCTGCACGTGCTTGCTCTGCTCGCTGCAAGGGCAAGCTTTGAATGCGAGTGACAACCCGGAAGTACACCTAGGGGTCACAGGGTCCTCGCGACGAGCAACACGGAGTATCTCCACAGAACAGTGAGGCCCACCAAGTAATCCACTAATTAACAGGCAAAACACTTTTGGAGTGAAGACACACGCTAGTTAATCGGTAAAAGCCCACTATAGCTGGTTTCAGGACTGTATACCGTTGTCCTGGTTACCAGCTCTCTTCCTGTTTCCTGCCTCATCGGCAGTATAGCAGGGCTCACACAGTACAACACAATTTACAATAGAAAATATAGAAGATCCTACCAAGGCGCAGTCTACGACATGTAAAACCTAGCAGACAATAAGAAAATGTAGCTTCTTTTAGTTAGCTGCTTTCTGCTCTACAAGCAAGGCTTAGAAGAAAAAAATACTTACCTAGTAATCTTGTTTCTTCCAAGTGATACTCAGGTATTTATAACTCTCCCACCCTGCCTCCCCTTCTGGAACCTTCAGCCTCTGCACTCCTGAATACTATGCTCTCAGGGGCATAGATGCCATTTCTGGGACAAATGTCGTGATTGGGTTCCCCATTGTTGTCCCCCCCCTCCCCATTTTTGGGTAATCTGGACATTCTAGGGTGTTCTTTCATATGTTCTGCTCTTCAGTTGGAGGCCCTTTTTTGTGGGTTAAGGGAGTTCTCTCTAATTATTATTAATACACTTAGTGTTGAGGGAGTGCCCTCTGTTGTTGTTAATATTGTTGTTGTTATTACTATTGTTGTTATACTTAGTCCCTGTGGGCCCGTCTTTTCAGGCATCCAGGAAATCTGAGGGGTTTAGAACTAAGGCAGTTAGTATAAGGCGGCATTTGAAAAGTGGCTCATGCAAAAGATTCCATCACTTGCATATGTTCCAAATTCTCTCTGGGCAGTTCTGCTTAGGAGGAAGACTGCATATAGTTATAAATACCTGAGTATCACTTGGAAGAAACGAGATTACTAGCTAAGTAATTTTACTAGGTAAGTAATTTTTTCTTATCTACAAACAATGCCGATTGCCTGTCTCTACATCCCAGCTATGAGAGTATAATGCAGCAGGCAGCTTGCGAGAAAGCTGGCGTCTCCTTGTCCTCCTTACCCCAGGACAATGACTCCAGGAAAACAGATTTCATAGCAAACCAAAGCTGCTTGTCAAATGTTTTCCTACTTGGCTTTCACGGCCAAATATCAGGAAGCACTGTGGAATTCTGTCCTGGCATTACCCACAAGGATGGGATGGGAGCTGGTGGATACAGCAAAAACTGCCCTGGAAGCTATGTAGTACCTATTCCACATGGCAGATGACAACAAGGATGTCACCTCCAGTGGCCCACGCCATCTCTCTGAGGTGCTTTGCCTGGCTTAAAATTACTATTCTAACCTCAGACACCTAGTCTAGGCCATGGACTTTCCCTGTGATCAAATTATATTGTTTGACAGAACAACTGACTGCAGCAGGGCCTCTTGGCTAAACCTAAGACTCCTGCCCCATGGAAATTCCACCCGAGGGCAGCAGGGACAGAGGTTTATTTCCTAGGCCTTACATTCCCTACCCCCCTGTCTGATTTCTCTCAGTACAGAGGTGCTTTTAAAGGGAGGGGCAGAAGGGGCCAAAGAGGACCACCTCTACCCAGCCAGCAGCAGTCTAAGCCCTGACATGAGGGTAGGCAGACCACAAGTGTACCTAGGTGTCTAGGCCTCAACCCCCAACACAGGTGTTACAGTTGAAGTTGGAGGTAAAAACCTTCTAGCTCTGTGGGTGGTGGAGAGGGTCCCGGCCCACGAGAAAGGGCAAGAGCCTCTACTCCAGGTGCTTTGTGACACAAAAAACTGGGAAGGACGACCCGCCTTGCCGTTAAAACCCAACTTCAAGATGGTCACTCTGTTACTAGTCATACAGTCCTTACAGCAGGGAGATTGGTTAGCTTCCCTGGACCTAAAGGGTCCCCTTTTTTCCATATACCCATAAGGTGGTCTCACAGGCAGTTTTCTCGGGTTTAAAATCCCTGTGGGCTTGCTGCGGCCCTGTGGCCTATCATTGGCCCCAAGAGTCTTTACAAAGTGCCTGGTAGTGGTAGCAGCACACCTCAGCAAGCTGGGCGTCTCTATCCCTATTTTGCTGATCGGCTCATAGTGTCAAAGTCTCCTTGTCAGGTCAGAGTCCTTTTCCTTACAGGGCTCACTCTGAAGTCTCTGGGTTCCCTGGTAAATCCAAAAGTCTCACCTGGAACCCTCCCAGCTACTCACCTTCATATGAGCTCAGCTGGAAGCCCAGAGAGAGTGTATGCCTTCCTTCCATCCACAGGTGAGAATTCAAACTTTCCCTCAGGGGCAGAGTCTCTCGTCCAGAGACGGCAAGACCAGCCAGTCATTCCCTCATGCTATTGGAACACATGGCTTCAATGCCTGCAGTGGTCCCAGGATTCAGTTACAGGATGCAACACTTGCAAGCCTACCTCAGAGCTCTCTGGTCTCACAGAAGCAACAGTTTTCAGAGCTGATATCTGGGACAGAGCAGTTATTTCAGGCTCTGCTTTGGTGGAAGAGCCCTGCAAATCTGGCAGCAGGGATTCCCTTCCAGGCTTTGCTTCCCACTAAGGTGATCACCACAGATGTCTCCCTCCTGGGGTGGGGAGCACATCTGGACAGTACCTCAGTAAGTGGCACCTGGACTCTCCAAGAGTCACAGTTACTCATAAACCTGTTGGAACTCAGAGCAATCTTTCTAGCTCTCAAAGCATTTGCTTCAGTCATAAAAGGACAGACTGTACAAATTCGAACATAACACCACTGCAGTGTTTTACATAAACAAGCAGAGTGGTACCAGATCAGGATTACTCTGTTCAGAGGCTCTGAAAATCTGGCCTCTTGCATTCTCCCTGTGAGTCAGCCTTTCAACTATTCACCTCCCAGGCAAACACAATACCCTGGCAGTACCCTGCATCAGTCAAGGCCAGCGCGCATGGACTCTGAACAAGTAAGTAGTAGAGTAGCCACAGTGTTCAGGTGGTTGGGCACACTAGAAGTGGATCTGTTTGCCTCTCCCCTCAATTTCCAGCTTCTTCAGTACGGTTGCTGTCCTGGGAATGCTTTCCCTGGTTGCCTTGATCCCTCCTTTTCCTGTGATACGGCGGGCATTGCTGAGACTCAGACAACAGCCTGCATTAATGATTCTGGTGGCTCTGGATTGGCCCAGGACAGCCTAGCACCCTCTCCTTCTCTCACTATCCTGCAGCAGGCCCATTCACCTGCCGCCAACTCTCACTCTCTAATGACCCTTCCTCAGACAGGAGTGCATTATCCAGACATGCACTCTTCACCTCCAGGCCTGGTTCTTGAGGAGTTAAGAGATCTTATTTCGAGAAGGTTCTTGCAGTAGGTCTTCACATATAGGACTGTGCCCCCTGGCGTCCGGTTCCAACGGCAGACTTGTAGCTAGCAATCATCAGCGGGGACCACCCCCAACATCAGGTGATACAACGTCAGACCGACTATAAAAGGGGCGGTCCCGTTCCCACTCTCCAGTTCTTTCCCGACATCGCCTCAGTTCGTTCGGCTCTCGTTTAAGAACAGTGATCTAACGTCCTCGTGTCAATCGAAGTTTTTTCTTCATCTACTATGTTTTGGTTCTCTCAGATTCGACTGATTTTATGTCGACTCACCCAAAAAAGAAGTGATCTTAAGTGCGGAGCCCAAATCCCGCACAGGGATGATCATTCCCACTGCCTTCTGTGTCTAGGCCCCAAGCACAACTCTGATGAGTGTGCTTATTTGTCAGGCCTTCAATCAAGCAACCCAGACCAGACGCAGGCGGACCCACGAGGCACACCTCCTTTCCTGACTGCTGGCATCGATGGAAAAGGAGCTCCAGGAGTTAAGGGAATGCTCGTCGTTGCCAGCCCTGAGGAAAAAGAAGAAAGATAAGGAGAAGCGCCGGGAGAGGAGTCCGCCACGTGGGAGGCCTGCTCCTAAAACTGTGAGTACTTCTTCAGGTACCCCGTCCACTTCTTTGGGCCGGGCACCTTCTCCTCCTCCTGTCGAGGTGAGCAGGCAGCCAGGGGTGCCTCAGTAGAGGTATTTGTCGTGTCTCCACATTCCAGCACTGCCGATAAGTCGCCCCTCGACCCTGTCGACGGGTGCACGGCCTCGACCAGTAAGCCTAGCGGCAGCCTTTTGGCTACTGCCAGCCTGGTCAGGTCCGATAAGTTGGGCAGCGAATCTTTTGTCACCCGCCCGGATCCTCTTCCTCACCCATCGGGCTCCCATGAGGCCCCCGACGCCGGCTTGAGTGTGCTGCCGGGAGACGCTTCATCCCTTCAGGTCCTCCACCGCAGGGATTCGCCACCCGATCCAGCTTTATCCCTGCCATCAGGATCATTCTTGGACTTTTCGTTGGGGTCACTACCTGAATTACCCCCATTGCCTGATCTTTTGCCGCCTCCGGACTGGAGTCCATTGCCGGCCAGGGATCTCATTATGGAGCCTCCCCACCCTCGGGACCTTCGGGGGCCCTCCCGGATCCCACGCCACCTTGTGGCCCTCAGGCACATCTCCCAGTAGGTCCAGTTGAACCTCCAGGTGGTCTTATGGGGCCAAGTCCCCAATTTCCGCTGCCAGGTGGCCTGCCGCGGGCACCTCTTTACCCGACGCCAGGCCCTGTTCCTCCGACGCCGGGATACCCTGGGTACCCCCCATGGCTACAACCCAGGATTCCAGTATCCTTCTCGGCAACACCCGCAGTACCCAGGCTGCCAGCCTCCTCCTCTTCCACCGCCAGATCGAGGAATGATCCCAACTTGATGGCAGGATGCCAGGACCCAGCTCATCACGGAGTTACAGCAGTCAGTGGGTGATATTCCCCTACCTAAGGCCCCTCCCCCACCGATACCCTCCGGACGAGCTGCGGGTGCTCTACCAGTGGGTTCCTTTGGGGTGGACCCTTCCATCCCCAGCGGTTCAGAGCCTTCCGACTTGGAAATCGATTCTGACCTTCGGACCCTCGGTCCCCAGTCGAGGTCCCACCCAAGGAATCTCCAAAATCCCCACCAGAAGATCCCTCCTTCAGGGACCTTCTACAAAGTATTCAAGCAGCAGGAGGCTGGTCTTCTAAAGAAGTGGATCCCCAGAGTAAGAGACTGGCGGAGCACTTAGATCTGGCCACTCCCCCCTGGATGGGTCCTCAGGATCTGGTCACTACCATCTGGCAGCAACCGTCCTCTATCCCTACTGTTTCCAGAAAGGCCGATTGCACCTATTATCCCCCGGAAGGGATTCAACATCTTACTACTCATCCGAAGGCTGACTCAATGGTCATCACGGCCACTCATGACCGGTTGGCTCAACCAAAGCATTTGAGCTCCTCGCACCCTGACAAGGACTCAAGGCAATTGGATCAGTTTGGCAGGAAGGTTTATTCCTCTTCCTCCTGCGCCATCCAGTCCCTGAACTATGTTTCACACATGGTGGCCTTTCAGAAGGCATCCCTTTCGGAGCTGGAGAGGGACCTTCAGGAGGTCCAGGATGAGACACTTAGAAACAAGCTGTTGGACAAAGTCCACATGGGCAAGTCTTCCTGTCATCATGCTCTGCGAGCAATGTACGATTCGGTAGACTCACTGGCTAGGGCGGCAGCCACGGGGATCTGCATCCAACGCCTCTCTTGGCTCAGGATTGCAGGTTTGGCACAGGACGTCCAGTCTTCCCTTCTGAATGCCCCTTATAGGGGTTCTGTCCTTTTTGGTGGCAACACCAAGGATATGATTACTGGGCTGCAGAGAGCGGATGCTTCTTACGTGATGTATGCTCCATGTACCGGACGGGGCAGAAGAAATGGCCCTTTCAGCGCCAAAGACGATGGAATAAAATCCAGGGAAAACGTCTGGGGCAAACGATGTGCCCCTGGTTCGGGAGCCCAAACCCCCCCCAGGCCAAATTTCCAAAGCCTGCCTGCAGGGCTAAAGCTCCCCTCCGCTCGGCATCCTGACTCCTTTCCCCTCCTCCCACTATCTCCAGTCGATAAGGAGGAACCAGTAGGAGGGAAGTTCGGCCTCCACCATGGAGGTCAATCACCGCAGATCTATGGGTGTTACAACTCATCCAACGAGGTCACTCTATAGAGTTTAGAGAGATCCCTGCCCCATATCCTCCGGGATGGTCATTTTATCCAAGGGATCAGATTCCCATAGTCTTCCAGGAGATTCAGGCCCTCCTGCAAAAAGTGTCCATAGAACCCGTCCCTCAAAACCAACTAGGAAGGGGATTTTACTCCCACTTCTTCCTAGTTCCAAAGAAGACTGGAGAGCTGAGACTGATCCTGGATCTCAGCATGCTCAACCTCTTCGTCGAGTACAAGAGGTTTCGCATGCTGACCCTTCAGGGTCTTCTTCCCCTTCTCCAAACAAATTCTTGGCTGTGCTCCCTGGATATGCAGGATGCCTACCTGCATATCCCTATTCTCCCGGCCTACTGCTGCTTCCTTAGTTTCACCTTCCAGGAGAACCATTTTCAATTCAGAGCACTCCCCTTTGGCTTTTCCTCGGCCCCCTGGGTGTTCACCAAGTGCTTGGTGGTGGTTGCAGCTTTTCTTCGCTGCCAGTGCATTTATGTGTTCCCGTATCTGACTGGCTCCTTGCAGCACCCTCTCCGAACAGCCTGAAAGAGTCTCTCTCTTTCACTCTGAACTTGTTTGCTCTTCTGGGTATCACAGTCAATCTGCCCAAGTCCCAGCTAGTACCTTCCCAACACCTCCAATTCATTGGAGCAGTACTAGACACAGTTCAGAGCAAGGCTTTTCTGCCGTTAGATCGAGCCGAGACTTTAGTTTCTCAAGCCACTCTCGTGGCCCAGGCTTGATGGATCCCAGCACACGCTGTGCTCCATCTTTTGGGACTGATGGCGGCGGCCATTTCGATGGTTCCCTTGGCCAGACTACATATGAGGGTCACCCAGTGGTCTCTTCAAGTCCAATGGGATCAGAGGACGGATGACATGAACCAGCGGGTCATGATCTCCAACAGCCTCCAGTAAAATCTTCGCTGGTGGCAAGATCTTTCCAATCTATTAGGGGGAGCACTCTTTCACTCCCCTATCCCTACCCAGATCCTCACCACAGATGCCTTGGACTTGGGCTGGGAGCCCATCTGGGGGTACACAAGACACAAGGGTCTTGGTCTGACCAGGAGTTTCTTCTCCACATCAACGTTCTGGAGACAAGAGCTGTTCTGTATGCTCTCCAGGCGTTCCAGTCACTTCTCCTACCGGGATCACTTCTTATCCAGACGGACAACATGTCCACAATCTGGTATATCAACAAACAGGGAGGAACTCACTCGTATCCTCTCTGCAGAGAAGCAATGAGAGTATGGTGCTGGGCGATTCAGCACAGCCTTTTCTTGACAGTAGTCCACGTTCCAGGCATAAGCAACGTCCTGGTGGACAGTCTCAGTCGATCCATGGCCAGGGCTCACGAGTGGGAGTTAAAGCAAGAGGTGATCAAAGATCTTTCTTTGATGGGGTCTGCCAGATGTAGATCTGTTCGCCTCCCCATTCAATGCAAAACTACCCAGCTTTTGCTCGCTCGTTCCCGGGCATGGTGCTTTTTGGTGAGACACACTGTCTGTCTGTCTCTTGGAAAAGGAGGTTTCTTTACGCTCTTCCTCCCTTTCCTCTCATTC
Organism: Neoceratodus forsteri; assembly: GCA_016271365.2. Classification (NCBI taxonomy): domain Eukaryota; kingdom Metazoa; phylum Chordata; order Ceratodontiformes; family Ceratodontidae; genus Neoceratodus; species Neoceratodus forsteri. Next base: position 346,226,411 of record CM057455.1, read on the forward strand.
AGAAGGTTCTGGTGAAACTTAAGAGGAAGGGGCACATTTGATTCTGATTGCCCCTATGTGGCCTCGTCAGATTTGGTTCCCTCTCTTGCAGCAGCTGGCACTAGAAACTCAGATTCTTCTGCCATTATCCCACGATCTTCTGACACAGGAGTAGGGCACCCTGGTGCATCTGAGCCTTGAGTCTTTCCACCTTCATGCATGGCACCTGTGGACGTAGCAGCTTCCCGCTATGGAGTTTCCTCCCAGGTTGCTCATATTTTGGTGGAAGCCAGAAAACCATCTACTAGATCCACCTACGCTATGAAGTAGGAAATACAAGTTGTTCAAGAGATTCAAACAAAATCCCTGTTATAAAAATCAAATACTATATAGAGCTGAACAGACAAAACTACATAAACTGATTTAAAAAAGAAAATTGGCAGTCAAGTTGGCTTGTAATAAGGATTTAAAAAGTTTCTACGCTCATATAAATACCAATAAACAAAATAACAATACTATCACCTCAATTTTACAAAATGGTAAAACATTTACAGACCCTGAAGAAATAGCCAGTAACTTTAATCAGTATTTTACTTCCGTTTTTAATCCATCATCTAATTTGGATTCTGTGTATTCCATGGAAGGTACCCAACCATTTGATATTCAGCAAAAAGAAGTATTCGATGAGTTGGTAAATTTAAAAACATCCTCATCACCTGGGCCTGATAACCTGAGTCCTGTATTTTTGAAAAACTTGGCTAAGCCTCTTTCCTATCCACTCACCACGTTGTTTAATACATCTCTATCAACTGGTGGTGTTCCCAATGATTGGAAGAGAGCAATAGTGGTCCCTATTCATAAAAAAGGAAGTTGTGCTAGTGTTGCTAATTATAGGCCTGTTAGTCTTACTTCTATTTGCTCAAAATTGATGGAAAGGTTAATACAAAATAAAATTGAAGATGAGATGAAGGTTTTGCATCTTCAGGATTTTTCCCAACATGGTTTTCGAAAAGGACTATCATGTGTCACACATCTTCTGTCATTTTATGAGTTTGTAAGTGACAAATTAGATAGTAATGTCCACACTGATGTCATCCTCCTGGATATTAGAAAAGCTTTTGATACAGTACCCCATGATCTGTTGATATCCAAACTTAATAAAATTGGAATCAACAATATTGTTAGATGGATTAAAAACTGGCAGACTGAACGTAGACAGTGTGTCAAGATCAATGGTGTATTGTCTTGGGAGGTGGATGTCTCCAATGGAGTGCCCCAGGGATCAGTGCTTGGACCAGTTTTGTTTTCTATGTTTATTAGTAACATGGGGAGTGGAATAAAGGGTATAATTTCGAAATTTGCTGACGATACCAAGATAGGACATAAAGTGGACTCAATACAGAACTATCAAGAATTTTGCCAAGATTTGGAACAAATTGAATCTTGGGGAAGATGTAATAAAATGGAATTTAATTAAACAAAATGCACAGTGTTGCACTTTAGGAAAAATAATCTGAGATATGAATATAAACTCAGTGGTAAAACACTTAAAAGTTCAAAGAAGGAACTTGACTTGGGGATCTGGGTAAATACTGAGCTAGCAACTGTTGATCATACTCGCCATGTATCTAATATTACTAACAGATTGCTAAGAACTATAAAGAAAACCTTCATTACCAGAGATAAGGAGTGTTTTAATAAAATTATACAAATCTTATATAATTCCGTATTTTGATTACGGTTCTCCTTTATGGAGCCCTTATTTGAAAAAAGAGATTAGTTTACTTGAAAAAACACAAAGGAAATTAACTAAATATTTAGCAGGATTCAATAATAAAGATTACAGGTCTAGATTGAATGACTTAGGCTTGTTTACATTAGAGACTAGAAGGATGAGAGGAGATTTATTTCTGACATATATAAAATATTGCTAAATTCAGATTTGATGAGAATATGTGGCTTCAGCTTTAAACATATACCAATAAGGGATTTGAGGTCTCATAAGAGACAACTTTGTTTCAAGGGTAAAGACTGTTAAAAGGCAGAATTTTTTTTTCTATAAGATCATCTAGACTATGGAACGATCTACCTGCTAATATTGTAATGGCACCATGCTTCGAGCAATTCAAGAGAAGATTAGACAATTATTATTTTAAATCACTTGGGTGATTTCACTAAGTAAAGAGGACCCCACTAGGAGCGGGAGACAATTAAATGGGCTTTATAGCCTACTTTGTCTTACTCTACCAAGTAACCAAGTAATACCAAGTCCTCGTTCGCGTGAAGAAGATTCAAAAACGATAAAAACTTAAGTATATTTCATTTCTTTTATTGCCTCTACTAACTGTCAGTAAAAAATCTTGTTTATTGTTTAAATTAGTTATTTTTCCGGTTCCTCGCGGTTCGGTATAACCGTGAGGGAACCGGGTTGGTTATTTTCTTTCATTGGGGTTCTCTGATTAAAGAACCTTTGATTTAGTGTATTTACTAGTTTGTTTTTTGTGTATGTTTTACTGTTTTTATAACCGCTTTTATTGGTTACAGAACCGCTGAGCCGCTTCATTTGTCATCTCTTCAATTCAGTTCCTCTGGTTCCTATCGGTTCTGGAATAGACTGCAAAAAAAAAAAAAATCGTATTAGCTCTTTTTTATTTACTGGTTAGTGTTTTTTCTCTTTGGGCATTACCATGTCAGAGAAACCTAAAAAGAGAACCAGAGAGCCCGGTTTTAAGAATTGTTTAAAATGTGTTTACTAAGGCAGACAAGCACACCTTATGTGTGGCTTATCTTCGGTTCGAACATCTGGACCAGGATTGTGAAATATGCAAAACTTTCCCGGATAAAACCATAGAAAAAACGCCTTGAAAGGCTCAATAAAAGATTTCCTAGGGGTCCCTCAGGCTCTGACCAGCTGACACCCCAGTCTGCTGTGGCTGAACCCACAAATTTGCTTGCCCCTGATATGGGTGACAAAGGGGCAAAAAGAGGTAGAGAACCGGCTGACTCCCTGGTTCCCTCAAAGAAACTGAAGAAAGTGAAACATACAGAACCCTCTCCTGCTAAACCAGGGACTTCTGCACAAGAGCCTGCTTTGCCCTTAGCTCAAGAAATAGCTCAGGCTTTTAAAATTATCCAGGCACTACAAAACATCATTCCTCAGCAGCCTGCCCCCCCCCCCCAGGTCCTCGGGCTAGCAGTGATGTGTTGCCCTCCTTGACAGAGGAGCAGTTTTTTGAGGAAAATGATGAACCAATTCTCCCAGAGGTGTCCCATGAGCAGGACTTTGGTTCTCCCCCCAGGGTGTCTGAGGATTATTCCTCACATTTTACGTGTGTGAGGAGAATGGCAGATACTCTGGACATTGCTACCACAGAGCAGACTGAGGATGAGGAAGAAATTGAATACTTGAATATGATAGGTTTAACACCCACAAAAACTCTTCTTCTGCCAGTTTATAATTTTTTTTAAAAAGGACAACCCTGAAATGTCTGCAGACCCCTAATTCTGTTTCTCCTACTGATAGAATAGATAAAATATCAGTTGGACAGGACGGGAGCCGATTTCCTTTTCTCCCATCCAGATCATCAAGGGGTTATACAGCAGGCAACCTGTGACAAAGCCAGAGTCCCCCTGTCCTCCCACCCTCCGGACAAAGACTCCAGAAAAATAGACAGCATGGCCAAAAAAGGCTATTTGTCGGCTTCTTTGGCCATGAGGCAGGCAACCTTTTAAGCTTATGCTGCCCAGTATCAAAAATCCCTGTGGCAGTCGGTACTGGACATGTCCATGAAAGCCCCCTCACCCTTGTCTGAAGACCTGGCTGAAACTGCCTGGGCTGGAGGAGGCTAAGTACCAGTTCCAGATGGCTGCTGATTCAAATGATAATGCAGCCAGATGGATGGCAAACACTGTGGCACAGAGAAGGTTTGCTTGGCTCAGTGCCACGAACCTTACTCGGGATACTCAATCCAAGGCCCTGTACTTTCCTTTAGAAGGAAATTACCTTTTTGGAGAATCCACTGTTGCCTACATGAATAAAGTGGAAGAATATAAGGCCACTTGTAGAAGCAACTCTTCTAAAGAGAGAGCTTCTTCATCCACTAGGCCCTATGGAAGGGGGGGGGGAGGAAGGTCTTTTCTGACCAGACCCTTTTTCCAGCCAGTAGCTGTGTCCCAGTACCAGCAGTATCCACAGCAGGGATATACTGTAGGGGTAGAAGGGGCTCCAGGAGGGGCTCTCGGGCCCAACTTCAGCCCCAATCAAAGCAAAATCTCTGAGGCTCAGGCCGACTCCTCCCTCCCTGTCGGAGGTAGACTGTCCCACTTCCTCCAGGCTTGGCTAAGCATCACCTCAGACAAGTGGGTTCTTGAGGTAGTGGGTCAGGATCTGTCTCTGGATTTTAAATCTTTTCCTCCACAAAAGACCAGGGTTTACTGCTCACCTCCTCTAGCAGAGAGAACACTACTAGAAGCAGAGGTTCAGAAATTGTTACAGCTCAGAGCAGTGGAATCAGTTCCTACCACCCTTAGAGGAAGAGGTTTTTACTCCAGATACTTCCTAACAACAAGTAAAAGTGGGGAGTGGCGGCCAGTATTGGATCTCAGAGCTTTAAACAAGCATCTGAAAAAACCAAAGTTCAAAATGGTAACTCTGGCTCGGATATTGCCAACAATCCAAAAAGGGGACTGGCTGGCATCACTGGATTTGAAAGACTCCTATTTCCACATCGCCATAAAGGAATCATACAGAAAGTATCTTGGATTCAGGCTCCCTTCAGGTCATTACCAGTTTTCAACTCTTCCCTTCGGCCTCTCCTCAGCACTAAGGGTGTTTACAAAATGACTAGTAACTGTGGCGGCACATCTTCGAAGACAGGTAGTGACTGTCTTCCCATACCTGGACAACTTGTTGGTGATGGGCAAGTCACCAGACCAAGTAGGAATTCCCTAAGAATCACCCAGCACCTCTTGGAGTCCCTGGGGTTCATAATAAACCAGAAGAAATCTGTTCTAACGCCTGCTTAAATTTTGCAGTTCATAGGGGCAGAAATTAACACACTTCAAGGCAGAGCCTTTTTACCCTTAGACAGGGTGCAAAGTCTTCAGTCAATAGCAAATTCCTTCAATCTGCACAAACCAAAAACTACAAGGCAGTTTCTTCAACTACTAGGTCATATAGCTGCATCCATGGGCACAGTGCAGGGATCCAGATTTCACATGAGGGACATCCAGTTTCACCTCAGGACTCACTGGAGTCAAAAGAGAGACCCTTTTCAAAGCTTATTCTAGTGACAAAGGCACTAATAAGGGCTCTCTTGTGGTGGAAAGAGGAATCCAGTCTAAGGCAAGGAGTTCCTTTTCAGAGAGAGAATCCCTCTCTGGTCCTCACAACAGATGCATCCATTTGGGCTGGGGTGCCCACTTAGGGAAGCACACAACTCAGGGTACTTGGTCAGCAGCAGAGTCCCTTCAGCACATAAATTTACTGGAGCTCAGAATAGTGCTCGTAGCCTTAAAGGCTTTCTCATCACTGGTATTGGGAAGGGTGGTACACATCAGAACAGAGAATACCACCACAGTGTACTACATAAACAAGCAGGGAGGCACCAGATCAGGCCTCCTTTGCACAGAGGCAATGAAAATTTGGACTCTGGCATACTTTTTGAAGGTATCCTTACAGGCAGTCCATTTGCCAGGAAAGGACAATACCTTGGCAGATGCACTAAGTCGCATCAACCAGGCCCATCACAAATGGACTCTAAACAAGCAGGTGGTACAGGTTATTTTTAGGAGGTGGGGCACCCCAGAGATGGACTTGTTCACATCCCACCAGAACCACCAGCTACCTTAGTATTGCTGCAGACCTCCAGCACAGGGCACAGTCCCTCTGGATGCCCTGGTTCTGGATTGGTTAGGCAGGCACCTGTATGCCTTTCCCCCATTCCCTCTGGTTTTCAGGGTATTACTGAAGCTAAGATCCCTCTCAGCATCTCTGATCTTGATGGCTCCAGACTGGCCCAGGCAGCCGTGGTACTCTCTTCTGCTCTCCATGTCTGTCAGCAAACCAATACAATTGCCTCTCAGACCTCCAATCAGGGAACATTGTTGTACCCGAATCTCAAGTCCCTTAATTTCAAAGCATGGCTCTTGAGGAGTTGGACAATGCAGATTTAAATCTTTCAGAAGCTATCTTAAATATTTTAAAAGGTTATAGAAAACCTTCTACAAAGAAAACTTATTCTTCCAAATGGAAGAGATTTTCTCTCTGGTGTTAAAGTATGGACCTTACACCAAATTAGGCTGGAGTTTGTTGTCTTAGACTATCTCACTCATTTGCATTCACATGGTTTGCAACCCAGTTCCCTAAAGGTTCATCTAGCAGCAGTATCTGCCTACCTTTCTGCATGGACAAAGGTGTCAGTGGCATCAGACAAAATTGTAAAAATATTTTTTAAGGGGTTGATGCATTTGCACCCACCTCACAGAGCACCAATGCCTGCTTGGGATCTGAACGTGTGTATAGCCAAGCTCATGGGCCCTCCTTTTGAGCCCATGGCTACTGCCCATCTGAAATATATTACTTGGAAAACAGCTTTTCTAGTAGCTGTTACTTCTGCAAGAAGAATTAGCGAGCTCCAGACTCTCTGCATTGATCAAGACTATATCTCATTTCACAGAGATAAAGTAGTCCTCAGAACAAACAGTTCCTTCCTAAAGTGGTTTCAGACTTTCATCTAAACCGATTAATCACTCTACCTGTCTTTTTCATAGACCATACCAGTTCTGGTGAAGGAAGGCTCCATAGTCTGGATGTGAAAAGGGCCATCAGCTATTACATGACAGCCACTAAAGACCATAGAAAGGATTGAAAACAACCATTCCTTACATATGGGGATGTAGGAAAGGGTAAACCAGCCTCCAAAAGAGCCGTTTCTAGATGGATAGTCCAGTGTATCCAATTCTGCTACACTAAAACAGGTAAAGAGCCCACAACCGGGTTGAGGGTGCATTTTACAGGAGGGGCAGCTGCCAGGGAGGTTTCCTTGGTGAACATTTGCAAAGCAGCTACCTGGAAAACAATACACTCCTTTGCAAAGCATTACAACTTAGACATTCTGTCCAGAAGTGATGCTAGGTTTGGCACATCAGGCCTGCAGAGTCTGTTTCCAAAATAAGTTCTGTGCCCACCTCCAGTAGTACTGCTTGGTAGTCTGCATAAAGTTAAGAATATCCTGAGCATTACTGGGGTTAGAAGAAAAGATTACTTATCATAGTAATCTTCTTTCTTCCCATGATGCTCAGATATTCATAACTTCCCTCCCTTCCTCCCCTTCCAGAACTTCAGCCTCTGCACCTCACATGCTGGTGCCACCAAGCCATGTTGTTTTGTTGCAAATTCTCTGTTTTTAATCATTTTAAAACAGGGTTTTTTTCAATGTGTTCTCATTTTGGAGTTTTCTTTGATGTGGTTTGATCAAATATTATTTTTCTCCTCCCTTTGTATTTTTCTTCTGTTAAATTCCATGCTTTAATTGGGGGTAACCCCTCCTTTTGTTTATAAAATGTTAAAGTTACATTAGTCGCCTAATGCCTGACTTCCAGGCTTCTCACAAATCTAAAGAGGTTAGAAGACTACAGTTGGTAGAGGCAGTATTTGAAAGATGCTCACATGCAAAGAATTCTACTCATTTGCATGTATTCCATCTCTCCGGGCAGTCCAACCCTCCAGGCTTACTGCATAAAGTTATGCATATCTGAGCATCACTGGGACGAAAGAAGATTACTATGGTAAGTAATTTTTTCTTCCCAGTTCAGTATAACCGGTGGGGAACCGAGTTAATTTAGCGTATATCAGACTTTTCTGACCAAAAATCTCCATTAGTTTATTTTTATTTAAAAACTTTTATTTTAGTAACCGCTTTATCGGTTACTGAACCAATAACCTCGGTTCATTTTCTCTGCAGTTCCCGGTTCCTATCGGTTCCGGAACTGACAGTAACTGCTAAATTTTAAACCTAAAAATTATTGAGCAATTTAAAATTTTTTATCAGTTCCCGATAAAATGTATGAAAAACCTAAAAAGAAAACTGGTGATCCTGGTTTTAAAAACTGCTCTGATTGTGGGGGAGTGTTTGTCAAGGCAGATGAGCAGAGTTTGTGTGTTGCCTGCCTTGGCTATGATCATTTAAAAGAAGATTGTGAAATTTGTAAAACTTTCACAGAAAAAACTGTGGAAAAACACGTGGAATGGCTAAAGAAAAAACTTCCTCCACCTAAGGGTTTCTCGGGCTCTGTCCAGCTGACACCCTCTTCTGCTGTGGGTGAAACCACTGCAGTGTTGCATTCAACCCCTAAGACTGGTGATAAAATGACTAAGAGGCCTGCTGAACCGGCTGACTTCCTGGTTCCCTCAAAAAATACTAAAAAATTAAAGCACACAGAACCCCCTACTGGACAAAAAAAGGGGGACTTCTGTGGGTGCTCTGGCTCTCCCTTCTCCTCAAGAGATAGCAGAGGCTTTCAAAGTGGTACAAGCCTTGCAGGGAATTTTTTTCTTCTGGCCAGCAGCCATCTGGGCAGACCCCAGCTGGACAGGCTGGCACTTCGGCTAAATCTTCATTTCTTGAAGAGGATGATTATGGTGAGTATGAGGAGGAGGACGAGGGGGAACCCATTGAACCCGAGGTTTCCCCGAGTTGGACTTCGGTTCTCCTCCTAGAACTACTGAAGATTATTCCTCACATTTCACTTTTGTGAGAAGGATGGCTGATGCCCTGAACATCACCACAACTGAGGAAATGGAACATGAGGAGGAGGTGGAATACCTCAAGATTATGGTGTTAACCCCCACTAAAAAGTTCCTCCTACCAGTAAATAAATTCTTCAAAAAGGATGCTTTGGAGATTTTACAAACTCCTAACTCTGTCCCTCCTCTTGATAAGAGACTAGACAAGAAGTACCAGCTGGACAGGGAGGGTGCAGGATTTCTGTTTTCCCACCCTGACTACCAGGGGGTGGTGCAGGCGGATGCCTGTGACAAGGCTAAAGTGCCCCGGCTTCTCACCCACCAGAAAAGGAGTACAGAAAAATTTATCGTATGGCGAAGAAGGGATATTTGTCAGCTTCCTTGGCCATCGGGCAGGCAAATTTTCAGGCATGTGCGGCACAATATCAGAAGTCATTGTGGCAGTCTGTCCTGACTATGGCAGATAAGGCCACATCACCTCTGTCAGCTGATCTTGCAGAAACTGCTAGGTTTGGCTTGGAGGCAGCCAAATATCAGTTTCCAATGGCTGATGATACTAATGACACGGCAGCTAGGTGGATGGCCAATACTGTTGCCCAAAGGAGGTTTGCCTGGCTAAGAGGCAAAAATCTTACCCAGGACACACAAACAAAGGCCATGGATTTCCCTCTGGAGGGTAATTCCTTCTGGAAACAAAACAGCAACTTACATGAAGAAAGAGCAATTTAGCTAAAGAGAAGGCATCTCCATCCACCAGGCCCTATGGCCGGGAGGCAGGGGCAGGTCCTTTCATAACAGGCCCTTTTTCCAGGCAGTGGCTGCACCCCAATAAAAGCAATATCCCCAGCAAGGGTGCTTCAGAGGTAGGGGCAGAAGGGGCTACAGGCAGGGATCTCAACCCCAGTCTCAGCCCCAGAGTAAGCAAACACCCTGACGTGTTTTCACAGGCCACTTCCGGAGACAGGTGGCTCATCACCTCCAGGCTTGGCAAAGAATCACCACAGACAAGTGGGTCCTGGAGGTAGCGAGTCTGGGATTGTCTCTGACTTTCAAATCCCATCCTGTTCTGAGATCCAGAATATTCAGGCCATCCTCCCTCGCAGAAAAGAAGCTGTTGGAGGAAGAGGTTCGAAACCTTCTACTGTCAAAGGCATTGGAGCCTGTCCCAGTTCAGCACAAAGAAAAGGGGTTTTACTCAAGGTATTTCCTCACCACAAAGAAAAATGGGGAGTGGCAGCCTATCTTAGACCTCAGGGTACTGAACAAGTATCTAACAAAGACAAAGTTCAAGATGGTAACTTTGGCACTGATTCTGCCGACACTCCAAAAAGGAGACTGGTTGGCATCACTGGACCTAAAAGATACCTATTTCCACATCCCCATGAGGGAGTCTCACAGAAAATATCTCTGGTTCAGACTCCCCATCAGGTCACTATCTATTTGCATCCTGCCATTCGGTCTCATTTTAGCTCCAAGAGTGTTCACAAAGTGCTTGGCAGTGGTTGTGGCACACCTTCGAAGACAGGGTGCCACAGTGTTCCCATATTTGGATTTATTTATTTGATATATCTGTTTACAACCTTTGAGCCAGAGGCTCATTTCCAAAGGTACCTCGTCACATGTAAGACAGAAGCAAATACAGACAGGGTATATATACCAACAGTTACATAAGCATGTGTTACAGACATTTGTCACTGACATTATTTACAGTATTTACATTAAGTACAGGATGTAGATATTTTCAGACATTTACAATATTTGGAAGATGTGTACATCATCACAGCAGAGACACATTATTAGCTTGAGAAAGCATCTAAACAGGGTAGTCTGTCCTATTCATGGGTTTGGTATTATTGACGTAGGTTGCAATCCATAATGGACTTTGTCAGAGAATTTGGATCAGAGAGGGTGAGAGAGTGAAAATGTTAGTTGCAGTTACAGGAGCGAATCTTGAAGAGGTGGTTGCGAAGAGTGGTTTTGAAGTGGGCGATCTTAGGTGCACTAGTGATGGTGTTTGGGAGTGCATTAACCCATGTGGCGGCCCTGTACTGGAAAGATCTCTGGGCAAGGGAGGTTTTTACCCTGGGCACAACCAGTGGTGCTTTCTCTGAGTTGTGGGTGGAGATCGTGGGGGTGGCAGGATGAAGAGAGGCGGAGACCCCAGGGGGAGAGAGTCCAAGCAGTATTTTCTTGGACAGTATGCAAGTCTGGTAGCGGAGCCTTTCATCGAGGTTGAGAAGATTGGCAGAGGTATAGAGGGAGCAGGTGTGAGTGAGCCTAGGTGCACCAGTTAGGAGCCTGCAGGCCTTGTTTAGGGAGACCTGGATTTTTTGGAGTGCAGAGTTATCTGCCACCGCGTAAACAGGGAGCCCATAGTCCACTAGGGACAGAATTGATGAGGTAATGGCAAGCCTGTGGGGGGGGGGGGACAGTCCCTGTGTCGGTAAAGGAGTCCAATCCGGGTGTTTGTTGCGGCAGCTAGGGTGTTTATGTGGTCATGGAAAGTAAGGGCCGAGTCGAGGGTAAGTCCAAGATATCTGTAGTTGGATACCTGTTCAAGGGGGTGCTGGGTGCTGGGGAGGATGCGGAGAGGTGCACTTTTTGCTTTGTTTTGGCTGTGAGAGAAGATCATTGATTTAGTCTTTTTTAAGTTTTATGACCGGTCTACAGTCCTTAAACCACGTTTTGGCCTGGGAGAAGGCATGTTGGAGGGAGTCCTGAAGGGGCGTGGGCTTATGATGCGAAGCGAAGAGCACTGCATCATCTGCATATAGTATAATTTTTCTGGAGCAGGCCTTTGGTAAGGAGTTTAGGTAGAGGGAGAAAAGAAGTGGCCCCAGGATAGAGCCCTGGGGCACCCCGGAGATGACTGGCTGGTGGTAGGAAAATCATCACAGCGAGTCAGTCAGTACATGCAGATCACCCAGAGGCTCCTGGAGTCCCTGGGGTTCCTGATAAACCACAAGAAATCTGTCGTCCTACCTGCACAAGAGCTGCAGTTCATAGGGGCAGAGATCAGCACCCTGCAAGGCAGGGCCTTACCTGCCTTTGAACAGGGTAAGAAATATCCAGCTGATTGCAGACTCATTCAGCCTGCACAAGTCAAAAACTGCAAGGCAGTTCCTACAGCTCCTGGGCTACATGAATGCGGCCACAGGCACAGTCCTAGGTTCCAGGTTCCAAATGACAGAAATCCAGTTGCACCTAAGGGCACACTGGTGCCAAAAAAAAATCCTGTCTCAAAGCTGATCCCAGTAACAAAACCCTTGTTACAGGCGCTTCAGTGGTGGAAAGAGGAATCCAATCTAAGAGAAGGGGTTCCTTTGCAGCAAGAGTCCCCATCAGTGGGCTGTCCCGGTGGTGCTGAGGGTTGAGGTGCTGGACGCCACACTCGGGAACGAGCCTGGTCCACCAGGGGTTGGTAGAGGAGAGAGAGAATCAAGCATCCGGAGGACTGCTCTCCTCTCGGGGGGTGATCCAGGCTCTGCCCGGCATCACAGCGGCCCCCGTTGGCTACCAGAAACACTGCAATGCACAGGGCACACTAGAGGCACGCGGAACTGCGGCGGGTGTGCCTGGCGCCATTGCACGACTGAGTTCCACTGGAGATGATGGAGGGGAGGGCTGCAGCCAAGAAAAAACCCCCACTCCTGGAGATAGGTGACGGCACCACCCCTGCAGCCACATTCCACTGGCCGGACTCATCCAGCTCCTGGGCCGAGCCCAGCGTGGCCCGAATTTGCAGATCAAGTGCCCTGGGAGGATAGGGCGGCCCCACCTCAGGAGGGCTCGGAGCCAAGGGGATGGCCGGGCTGGTGCCGGGAGCTGGAGAGTTTGAGGCCCGGAAGTAGAGTTGAGGGCAAGTGGATGCCTGAGAGAGTTCTCTGGGGCTCAGCAGAGCTAGAAAAAGAAATAAAAAGAGTCCCCATCAGTTGTTCTAACAACAGATGCATCTTTACTGGGGTGGGGTGCCCATTTGGGGGACCACAAAACCCAGGGCACTTGATCGAGTGCAGAGTCACTCCAGCACATAACCTGCTGGAACTCAGGGCAGTGTTTCTGGCACAACAGGCCTTCATAACACTAGTACAGGGAAAGGTGGAAGAGGTCAGAACGGACAATACCACCATAATGTACTGCGTAAACAAGCAGGGAGGTACAAAGTCAGGTGCTCTCTGCACAGAAGCCATGAAAATCTGGAGTCTGGCATACTCCTTGGGAGTTTTCCTACAGGCAGTCCATCTGCCAGGGAAAGACAATACCCTAGCAGGTACTCCGAGTCGAATCAGCTGGGCCCATCATGAATGGACCCTGAACAGGCAAGTGGTGGAAGTGATTTTCAGGAGGCGGGGCACCCCAGAGGTAGATCTGTTGACATTCCACCAGAACCACCACCTTGCCACAATACTGTTGCAGGCCACCAGATCGGGGAACAGTCCCCTTGGATGCTCTAGCCCTGAACTGGTGAGGGAAGCAACTCTGTGCTTTTCCTCCATTCCCTCTGGTGTACAGGGTATTGCTCAAGCTCAGGTCCCAGTCAGCATCAATGATCTTGATAGCACCAGACTGGGCCAGGCAGCCATGGTACTCTCTGCTGCTCTCCATATTTGTGGTTGAGCCAATACACCTTCCTTGGAGGCTCGATCTGTTACCCTCCAACCAGGGAAGGCTCCTGTATCCAAACCTCAGGTCACTCGGGCTCAAGGCCTGGCTCTTGAGGACCTAGAGTATATAGGCTTGCATCTTTCTGAAAGTGTTTTGAATATCCTAAGGGGTTACAGGAAGCCCTCCACTTAGAAAACCTGTGCATCGAAACAGAAAAGATTTTCTATTTGGTGTTCTACCAGGGAACTGGTACCACCACAGGCTGGGGTCCCAGCTGTACTTGCCCACCTTACTAATTTACATTCACTATGCTTGCAGTCCAGTACCCTCAAGGTCCACCTGGCTGTAGCATCTGCTTACATATCAGCTGGACAGAATGTGTCATTGGCTTCAGACCCTATCTTCAAGAGGTTATTTTAAGGGCTTGGCCCATTTGCACCCACATAGGAAACCAGTGCCAGGATTTGACCTAAATGTGTGCATAGCTAAGCTCATGGGGCCCCTTTGAGCCCGTGTCTTCGGCTCACTTGAAATATGTCACTTGGAAAACAGTTTTCCTACTGGTAATGACTTCTGCAAGAAGAATCGGTGAACTCCAGGCTCTCTGCATTGAACAGGACTACATCTCATTCAACAGGGATAAGGTGATGCTGAGAACAAACAGGAAATTTCTCCCTAAAGTGGTCTCTGATTTCCACTTGAACCAAACCATTACATTACCCTACCTGTCCTTTTCACTGAGCACTCTACCTCTGGTGAAAGGAGGCTCCACAGTTTGGATGTCAAGAGAGCTCTTAGCTACTATATGATAGCCACTAAGGACCATAGGCAGGACATAAAACAGCTGTTCCTGACTTATGGGGATGTAGAAAAGGGTAACCCAGCATCTAAAAGGTCAATTTCTCGATGGATAGTACAGTGTATCCAGTTTTGTTACACTAAGGCTGGAAAAAAACAACAGGATTGAGGGCCCATTCCACAAGAGACACAGCTGCTACCATAGCAGCTGCCAGGGATGTTCCATTAGTGGACATCTGTAAAGCAGCTACCTGGAAAACAGTACACAACTTTACAAAGCATTACAATCTGGATATCCAGTCCAGTGGTGATGCTAGGTTCAGCACAGCAGTCCTGCAGAGTCTGTTTCCAAAACAAGGTTCTATGCCCACCTCCAAAGGTACTGCTTCATATTCTGCAGAAGTTATGAATACCTGAATATTACTGGGGTTAGAAGAAAAAATTACTTGCCATAGTAATGTTGTTTTTTCCCAGTGATACTCTGGTATTCAGAACTTCCCACCCTGCCTCCCCTTCTAGAGCCAGTAGTCTCTGCACTTCTGAATATTGTACGCGCAGGGATATAAGTTAAAACAGAAAGAGGCAGGGAAGGCAGTCAGAATTGCAAAGGCCCAAACTGAGGAAAAGATGGCCAGCTCTGTTAAAAAGGGGGATAAAACCTTTTATAGGTACATTAGGGAGCAAAGAAAGACCAAGGGAGGGATACTGAGGCTTAATAAAGGGGAGGGAATGTGGGCAGAGGGTGACAGTGAAAAAGCAGCGATACTGAACGAATACTTCTGCTCAGTATTCACAAAAGAAGAGGAGGGGGAGGCACCTAAATTAAATAATAGAAACACTCTGGCTAGAGGGGTTAATACCAGTCCATTCACAGAAGAAAGGGTTCTGAAGGAACTCTTAAAACTGAAGGTGGACAAGGCAATGGGGCCTGATGGGATTCACCCCAGAATTCTAAAATAACTAAGGGGAGAACTAGTGACACCACTGACTACCCTCTTTAACAAATTATGGGAGAATGGGGTGGTACTTGAGGACTGGAGGAGGGTGGATGTGATTCCACTTCACAGAAGTGGGAGCAAGGCAGAGGCAGGAAACTACAGACCTGTTAGTTTGACTTCAGTGGTAGGGAAAATGATGGAATCACTTCTGAAGGAAAGAACCATTGAGTACCAGGGCCCAAGGCAGCATATATTCACAGCGGGAAGTTCGTGTCAGATGAATGTAATAGATTTCTTTGACTGGGTGACCAAAGTAGTAGACCAGGGAAGGGCTGTGGACATGGCCTACCTAGACTTTAGCAAGGCATTTGACACAGTCCCACACAAAAGATTAATAAACAAGTTAGCCAGCCTGGGAGTGGGTTCCAGGGTGGTAGCCTGGGTAAAAAATTGGCTGGACAACAGGATGCAGAGGGTAATAGTAAACAGAGTCCACTCTGAAGAAAGGGGGGTTACTAGCAGGGTACCGCGGGGTTCAGTACTGGGACCAGTCCTCTTTAATGTCTTTTATAAGTGACATTGAGGAGGGACTGGAAGGTAAAGTATGTCTCTTTGCAGACGACGCAAAGATCTGCAACAGGGTTGATACACAAGGTGGGGTGGAAAGGATGAGAAGAGACTTTGCAAGGCTGGAGAAATGGTCAAATGTATGGCAGCTTAGATTCAGTGCAAAGAAGTGCAAAGTAATGCACCTGGGTAAAATAAAACCCAGGGGAAGAGTACACAGTGGGGGGTGAGATACTAACAACAACAAAAATGGAAAGGGACCTGGGGGTAAACATATCAGTTGACCTAATGGTGGGCCAGCAATGTGAGAAAGCAGTAAGGAGGGCTGGGGGGATACTGGGGTGCATAGGAAGAGGCATTACCATTAGAAAACAGGAATCTGTTATCCCTCTGTACAGACAGTTGGGGAGACCCCATCTGGAGTACTACATGCAGTTCAGGAGACCCCATCTCTGCATGGACATAGACAGGATGGAGGCTGTCCAGAGGAGGGCAACTAAAATGGTGCAGGGTCTGCACCAGAAGCCATATGAAGTGACTAAAGGAGCATAATATGTATACCCTCGAGGAAAGGAGAGAGGGGTGACATGATAGAAACTTTCAAGTACCTCAAGGGAATCAACAAAGTCCAAGAGGGTAGCATCTTTCAGAAAAAGAGATGTGCAAGAACAAGGGGGCACAATTTGAAGATAGAGGGGGGGACAGCTCAGAGGTAATGTGAGGAAGTATTTTTTTCACAGAGAAGGTTGTGGATGCATGGAACGGGCTTCCTGAGGAGGTCATAGAGTCAGAAACTGGGGAAATTCAAGAATGCATGGGAAAGACATAAGGCCGTTCTAGAACGGAGAAGGAGTAGGCTGTTGGTTAACTAGGATCTGCAGCTTATCCATTAGGTAGGGAAATGGGCAGAGTGGGTAGGCCAAGCAGTCCTTATCTGCCGTCAGATTCTACGTTTCAGTGTTTTCTGATCTGCATATGAGCAGTTTGACCTCAGGCCCATCACTCATGGCTTACGCAACTCGTGAGGTTACCCGAGGTTAAACTGCTTTTGTGTAGATAATGTATCATATGGGTCCCCATTGCATATCCTCTATTTATGCAAAGGTTGTAGGAATAAATTTGCCCAAATAAATGTTACTTTTGCTTATCACAGGTTATTTTCTTAGGTGCCCTGTCATCACTTTTTATTCTCTCAGTTGACCAGTCATCAAAATTCCAACTGGAGTTTCATTCATCATGTAGCCTGGTTGAAATCCTGGCAGATGCCGCAGTTTTTCACATTGCGGACTAGGTTCAAACACATGCACAAATCCTTGGTTATCTTCATGATGAATCCACTTTCCACAGTGACAAAGGGGAAAAAGTGCTGATTTGGAACCAGCTGTTCAAACACTCACAAGCTGACTCTGAACATTATATATCAACATGCTGATTGTGCAAAAGTGCTTTACTCAGTGACCGTATCCACCAGTGGCGACTGTCACAAGGGAGTAACTACCAGAAGAAATAAACTCCATTGGCAAAAAACGATGACATGCATGGAGACGTACGTGGAGATGCTGGCATAAAGCTTTGGAGCTTTTTTAGACAAGATGGACAGAGCTACTGCGGTGCCTGCAAAGTTGCTAAAGTTGCTGATGCCAGCAAAACCAAACCCATTTGAGATGGATAAAGAGTCAAAGTTGCTGCATAACTCACCACAATTGCTGACAGATTTGGCCGCAAGGTCAGAGTCTTCCCCATCATTGGGGGAGAGCCGCTGAAACCAACAGGAGTTGGGCAGTCTGCTCTTCATCAATGAGCTGGTGATGCTCCAAGTGTTAGCGATCCAGATCCCTGCTCTCCACTCATTTCAGGAACAATTTAAAAGTTAAAACCCACAGGGTTTGTGAGGATACCGGGAAAAGCACTCAAAAGAAAACATAAGGTAAAATATAAAAAAAAAAAGTTACAAATGCATATTTGAACTTGGAATTTTACAGCACTGTCCATTGAAATCAATGGGAATGGTGCATTTTGAGTAAGGCAGCCAGACAGGAGGAGGTGTGGGCTGTTGTTGCCCGGCTGCACACTGTGGGACCATTTTTTTTTTTTAATTATTTTTTATTTTGCTTTAGTTTCTGGGGTGAGTGGGGGTGGGCGGAGGCAGGGGTTGTACTGGGGGGTATGCAGGGATATAGCATATTGGCAGTTTTAACTAAACACACAAGGACTAGGAGGCCCATTGGATAACATGCCCAAGAAACAAAGTGAGGTTCGAAGAAACTCTTCATTACAGAAGTCCATAAACCAAGAGAAATGAAGGGAACTCCTAAATTCTGCTCAATTTTCTTTTTATCCTCCACCTTTAACATAACATTTTGTGGCTACACCACTTCTTCAGGTAAGTGGTATGCTGTTTCTTAGCTATGTTCTAACTTCCTGGAAAAAAATCTGGCTACTTTCAGAATACCACGTCCCCAAAGAAGTGGTGTATCTATGAACCGTGTTTAAAGTGGAAGATAAAAAACTGAGCAGATTTTAGTTGAACCTTCATTTTTATTGGTATACCATCAAGTTTAAAAATAATGCTTATTTCAAACCACAGGAATCCCTCAGTAGGCAGGTGTATAATGAGGCTTTTACTAAGGGTCTGCTACTTTTCTCTTTAAGAAGGGAATAAATTGCGTTATCTTAACTGGACAGAGGTTTGAATTTAGTTGGCTCTGGTAGCACAGCGACTTCTCATCACGTTGCCGTACAAGTGATACAAACTCAGAAGCAAGCTTGGGACACTGTATCGAGAGGCAGGCCAGACCATAGCAGATGGCGCTCTTCAGTGCGCTACATTTTGGAGGGGTGGCATCAGGTACCCAGTGCCCTAGCGATTCTTGCAGTAGTCCAGAGAAGCTTACTTCCTCCACAGCCACAGGATGTTGCTGCATGCATCAAAGGGGCTCTTCCCATGCCAGGGTTGTAATGAAGACAAGGAAGAAAAATGGAGAGGATCCCATGTACCATCCCCTGGCTGCCCTTGGTCCTAATGTCACTGATGCTGGATGTAGTCCACCTGTTGAAATGCCTTTGGGGGATGGCCCTTCGTCTGAGCCCCTTCCCACAGAAGGAAAGCCATGGGAGCCATCAGTTAGCAGCTTGACCGGAGGGATGGGGGTGGCAGGCTTTTACATGTCATGACCTTGGGACCAGGGTATATACCTGATGACATGGCCGAGGGAAAACATGCTTTATGGGGGAGGGAAAAAAAAGTAAATTTGTGTCTATTAAAAAATAAAAACTAAACAAATAGATTGATTACTTTCCATAATTTCGAGCACTGGATTTTGGTGAAGGTTGTGGCTATACATTTGAAAAAACTGGTGTCACTGCTGCTTGTATCCAGTCAGGTGGGTTGCTTACAAGAGCAAATACAGGTCCTATGCCAGGATGGTACAAAATAGGTAGCCAGGTGGTCAATGGCCACTAAAAACTTGGTTTGGCAACCAGAATTTGAAAGTTTCCAGTCAGATTGCTACCTGCCCACAAAGTGATTTTTAAACCCTTAAAAATAATGTTTTGGCTACCAGATTTTAAAACCTAGAGCCAAACTGACCACCAGAATTTGAAAGTTTCCAGTGAAATGGCTACCTGCCCACAAACTGATTTATGAGCCCTTAAAAATAATGGCCACTAAAAATATTATTTTGGATACCAGATTTTGAAACTAAGAGCCAAACTGACCACCAGCTCAAGAACCGATTTGTCCCACCCTGTTCCATGCGCTCGACTCTATGCTGGTGGGTGCAGGCTAATACAGGTACCAGCACAAACGCACAAAAAAACTGCACATCAACTAGAAAATAAAGTACAGTTACAAAAACATTGAAAAACTCACTGTTTATTCAGCTGACAGAACAAACATGTGGCACTGATCCCCCAGTGCTTTGAGTTGTTTACAAGGTAGCATGGCAGTAGAAAATGGGAGGAAAATTTGTCACCTGTTGTGTCATGCTTAGCAGGCCAAGATGGCAGAGGCTGTGTTGGCCCTAGATGCAAAAAAGGCTTTGACTGAGTAGAATGGCCATATGTCAAGTTTTGGAAAGCTAGGACCATTCCCACGCCATCTGAAATGGGTACACCTTCTCTTTATGTTGCCGTAAGCAATAGTGTTGATGATTAGGTTGGTATCTCCCCCTTTCTAGGTTTTTTTTTTTCGTTTTTTGTAGTTGTTTAACCAGGTGAGACACACTAAGCTGAACGCTTTTTTACAGGAGCAACCTGAGAACACAGGGAAGTTAAATGACTTGCTCAGGGTCGCACAGTATGCAAGTGGGGGTTGTGGGATTCAAACCCAGGTCTGGTCTGCTGGATGTCACCAGATTTGCAGCTCAGAGCCTTAAACCACTGCGCTATACTGCCTCCAGTTTGCCATGGGGCACCCGCCAGTTTCCTCGTTTCAGCCTACCACGTTAATCTTAGCAAGATAGACCAGTTGCCATTGATTAAAGGTATGTAATAACAGGGCTACATTTTTTTTTATAGGGATACCCCAGTTATAACTCGCTGTTATAACCAGCTGGTTATTAACAGTGAACATGTGCCGAGGTTCCTTATGAAAAAGCTGTGCGCCAGTGTTGAGCTCAAGCTGTTCCCCCTACTAATTTTAAAAACGAAACAGAATTGTGCTATCACATTCTAACCTGTTCAAAGTTTGTACTGGTTCCTCATCGTGGGGGAAAAGTGAAAGTACTTTTTTTTTTTTTTCCTTTCTTGCAGCTCTTAATCGCACCTCTGCCTGACCGCGCACTCGATGTAGCACTGTTGGGTTGCTGTGCTTCCCACTGCCACAACCACTCGGGCTGCCATAATTAAATAATTAAACAAAATAAAACAAGGTGAGCAAGATAAAAAAATTATCACCACAGGAGAGACCAGGTACCATAACAGTAGTATTGTGCACAGTAGCACCATCTAGTGGCCAATCTGGACACTATTGCACACTAATCAAATCCTCAAGTAAAAATAAAAACGTACTCTAGCAATTGTATAAAGAAAACATGGGGTGGTGTGTAAAGCTTGAATTTTATACACATTTATAAAATGCATTGCACAATGTGCAAGTGCAAAACCATTTAGCACAGCAGGCAAATTTGCTATATTCAGCCAGGCTAATCAAATAAGCCTCACTGGGTAGTCAGCAGGCAAAGCAACACATTAGCATGTCATTATAGCCAGATATGCAGACATTTATATGTGTAAATTGCCTGGGTTATTTAAAAGGAACCAGAGGACCACACACACACACACACTAGAACTGCAACCAGGACGCTGCAGAAGAAAAATGTCTTGGCAGGAAACAGGCACAGGTAGGTGCTCTGCATGCCATACACAGAATAAAACCTGTTGATGGGGGGGGGGGGTATATCTCGGTGCAGAAACATGGCTTGCCAGTAATGCGGCAGAACATATATTAAAAGCAGTGTGTGTTACCTAACCTAGGATGTTGCTGTCAAAGAATATCCCACCCCAGCTCTCAGGTTTGTCCTGACAGTGTGCATCACTATCATACTGTCTGTCCAAATAAACCCATTTGCCAGCGACTCTGAGCTCAACTGACAACACGCACATTGCCAGATGTGGACGACGAGATCCCTGTACATGTACGCTGCATGTGACCATTTTTGGTGGGGGGAACCACGTTAATGCCACATGTGCTTGCACAGCACGCCAGCACTCGTAGGCACCATGGTGTCGGGTACTGTCTCTGTGCTGGCCTTTTTGTCCATCTTATATGTACAGGACATCATCCACAGCAGTGGGCTGTAACTGAACATAAATGCCACAGGATCATATGACACACGTGTTGCTCCCACATTTATTTCTCAGACTACAATACCTATGAGTCAGAGACTCTTTTACACAGGTTCCATGTCAGATTCAACAATAAGTACATACAGAGGATAACTAAGAGTCAGAGACTCTTTTACACAAGTATGACACCAGTTACAACAATACATAATAAACAGGGCAACAAGAAATTCGTTAAGTAACCAAAGTTTCATCAGACATGTAGCAGTAGGAAAGTTGATAGTAAGTTTGGTAGATACAAATTAAATAGGACTCAACTTGGGGTCACCGTTACAGTCAAGGGCGAGATTAACAGGACTGCAGGTAGTGAGGGCAGCCAGGGGTAGGCTCTGTCTGGTGGTAGAAGCAGCCAGAAGTTGGTTTAGTCAAAGAGGGGCCGGCAAACGTAAAGTGAGAGGGTAACAGCCTGAGTCCAGGGGTGGGTAGGGTAGGTGAGGGAGAAGAGAGGCAGCTTCTGTGCTTTCGGCGTGTTGCCGCTTGTGCGCTGCATGACGTTGGTTGGGTTGTATGTGTCACATACACACCAACATTTGTGTGGTGCTCCATGTTGGCAATACATGGAACAATGGGGGCCAATGGCAGGCTGGCAGTGGGCGCTGTCTCACCCCCTCAGCACAGGTACATGGTACACAACAGTGCTGCAGCGGTGGCACAGATTGGGGAAGCACACACACACATCCTACTCACACACACCAGGCACTGACCATTGTCTCATAACCTTCTTCAACAGGTGCCTCTGGTCTGGGAGAGAGACTGCAAGCTCACAAATTCTCCTGTGAGGAGCATAAAGCCCTGGCTGAAGCATACAAAGCCAGGGAGTCCCTGCTGACATGAAGCTGTACCACAGATGCAACTGTCATGCAAGCATTGGAGGAGATCACTGCAGCAGTAAGTGCTGTCAGTGGCCGGGGTCGACTACTGGACATGGTGTGCAAGGGCTTCAGAGACCTCCAATGCTGTGTCAAAGAAAATACAGCTGCACAGCTCCATGCGTAACGTGCAACCGGTGGTGGACACCGGCCATTGGCGATTGCAAGACCACTTGGCCCTGCAGATGAGATGGTGGCTTCCACGTTGCAGCCGGGGGAGGTGGTGAGGGTCCTTGGGGGTGGGTTTGAGGCCAAGTTTGTGCCCTTCTAGACATGCAAGTACATGGCTGAGGTACATCCTTGTGTGCATGTTACACATTTAGATCCTGCAGGTGTTTGGGCACACTGCAGCCATGGCCATAGCACTCGTGTTGTTTGCTTTTTTTCGGCCTAGTGTGCTCTGTGACGTGAGTTTCTGCTGTGTTTAGCAGGTGTCAAGCATAGCAGTGTCTGCCACAGACAACCCGACGGGTACTTCTCTGCACACAGGTACCCTGGCATTTGCCCATGCACATAGAGCATGTGTCACATCTGCCAAGGTGATTGCCATGTGTGCTGGTGCATGCTGCCATGTGTGCTGTGTGTGTGTGTCACTGTGTGGGGAGGGTTTGGCATTCACTGTCGGTGGCGGTGTGCACGTGTATGGTATATGTGGGATACAGTGTTAGTGGGTACTGTTACGCATGCAAGAGCCGACGTCCATGGTGTGGCGAGTATAGGTGTGGTGTGGTTTGTGTTTTAGTCACCAGTTGCATGATGACGAGCAACAGAGACTGGACCACTGGGGCATGCGTATGATATCACTGGGACTTGACTAATGTGTAATAAGTGACCCACTGACAGTACAGTCCCTATCTCTGCAGTGCAGGATACATCATCCAGGAAGGAGAAGGCTGGGCCATCCACTGAGGTGCACCACCCAGAGATGATGCTGGAGGAGGAGGACCCACTGGACTTGTTTGTGGAGGAAATGGAAGACAGCGATGAGGACACATGTGCCAACACATCAATACCTGGAGGCCATAGCTGCCCTGAGGGGGTTCTCACCAACTCTAAGCCTCCCCACCTCCCTGTCCAGCTGGTGGTGCCCTACAGTACAGACACACCTGCTGACAGCTACACCCCTGGGAGTGGGACTATGTTGCTGGGGACAGCAGTGTCCCAGGGCACAACCACCACCAACGGAGTGGCCTCCACATCCTCCACCTCCCACGCCACCCACCCTGCACAGTGGATGGATGTGGGCAGCCATCAGATTTGCCCGCCATCCCACATCTGCCCTTTGCATGCTACCACGTCTGCTGAGACCCTGCCACTTCCGCCAACGACCCTGGACATGGTGCACGCACTCCCCACTTGGCGCACATGCCAGACAGCATATACTGTCTCACAGGACAGTGTACCCAGAGGCAGGCTTCTTCAGAAACAGCTGTTGCAGTATGCCATAGAGTTATAGTCAACTGCATAATGTCAGCAGTGGCAACCCCATGGCATACACCCACCCCACGGAGTGGCAGGTTGGGGTCAGACAGCACACCAGCAGTGCTGTCGTCCATGGGAATTCCCTGAACCTCTGGGTGCGACCTGGACGTCCCATCATCCAGCCAGAGGTGTGGGCATGCATGGGCCAGAGTGATCCCATCACCACGGACATCACCCTTCTTCCTCCCCATGACTTGTGACCCCTACATACAGGGGTCTCGGACTGCAGTCCCTGGGAACCCACGGCGGACCGAGAGCTTGAGTTTGGAGGCCATCCCTGCCTTTCCCACTCATCCCCTGCCCCCTTTATGTGTCCTGGTTTTGTTGTCACAGGCATCCCCACCACCCCTAGCCCTGTCCCACCTGTTGCACACACTGTTGTTTACTTGCTCTATTTTGCACTTTTTGTGCACTGTCACTTTGCATTTGTGTTTACATTACAGTTTTGAAATCTACAGCAGTGTCCTTTTATTTTGGTGCCTACCTGCTCCTTTCTGTGAGTCCTCTTATGATGTGGACTCTTAGTTCCTGGGCCCTCCTGGCCATGCAGGGTCAAGCCTGTTGAGCTGCTTCAGTATCCCTTGAACTTCTGGCTCCATGTCACTGTGTTTCTCATGTACCAGCATGCCTATTCCACAGGTGTGCACCATGTTGTGTAACATGAAACGGGCTAGGAATGTGCCGCATTCCTTGTGAGGGGTATACTGTAGGGCACCACCTGAACGGTCCAGGCACCGGAATCGCATTTTCAGCATGCCAAAGATGCACTCAGTGATGTTGCATGTGGCAGTGTGTGTGCTGCATTGTATCTGTCCTGGGCCGCATTTGAGGGCAGGGGGATTGTGGTGAGGAGCCAGGGGCACAAGGGATAGGCACTGTCCTCTGTAAGGTAGAAAATATATGTTGACACCCGTTCACTGTGTAGCTGCCTGCATCCACAACATAGCCCATGGTCTGTGGTGCATCCTGTACACCTGTCCACCCTTCCCTACCCACCCACCCTTCCCTCAGTGAGGCATGACTGTGCTCTGTTATGACAGTGTACCCCCTGTGGGGGGTTGGGGGTGTATGTGGTGTGTACTCACCAACAAGGTGTCCACTAGGTATTTGGCCAGTTTCAGTGCCTGACCTATTCTCGAATTGTGCCATATGGTGGCATTATGGGCAGTGCCAGGGTACCGTGCCAGGACATTGGCAATGCACCCAGTTACATCGCACGCCACCTGGCAGTTGATGAAGTGGTATCCCTTCCTGTTGAGGTAGGCATCCACCCTATCATCATTGGGTGCCCGGATGGCAACATGGGTGCAGTCAATGGCACAGAGTACTGTAGGTAGATGCGCAGCCCAATAGAACTGAATGGTTTCTGTGTGCCGGGCTGCTGTGCTGCGGAATTTGATGAACTCACTAGCGTGTGACAGCAGGGCACCTAGAGCTTGGGGCAGCAGGTGCGAAGTGGTGGACTGTGACACACTGATGGTATCACCCACCGATGTCTGAAATGACCTGGTGGCTGGGAAGCACACTGCAGCCATCACCTTCTGCTTGACTGCCATGGCATGGCTGCGCTGGGTGTCACTGCACAGTTGCTTATGCAGGAGCTTGCACAGCTGCCGTAGTATGGCCCTATTGAGATGGTACCGCCCCACCAGACGGTCCTCAGTGAGGGTCTCGAAGGCCAGTACTATCTGTGCCCAGCATATCACTTCCATGGCCTATGGAGTGGCCCTGGGTGGCCTTCTGCCCTTTCCTCCATGGCGTGTTCCATTAGGGACAGCATCTGAGTGTTGTATACCGCCATTTCTGCCCTGGCTGCAGTGTCACCACCCACCAGTAGGGTTTGCCTGGAGTAAGTCGGCCTTTTTATAGGTGGTATTTGTGCCGCTCAATGATGTCACTCAAACTGACTTTGTGTGGTGCTAATGCACTGAATATAGCATAGTGCCTGTATTCATGTCCACGCCCCTCACTTTGCCCGGAGCATACTTTATCTGTTTGCGTGGCTCTATTCCATTTTGCCCGCGCTAATCGGGCTTTTGAATATAGCGCAAACAGTGCACAAAGCATGTGCAATCTGTTTGCCCACCGGGCAAAGTTTTAAATATTGGGCCCCAGTTGTTTACTATTTGGATCAATCTCATTCCAAAGCTTCTCTGCTGCTTGTGAGAATACCACTGTATCTCCGTACTGTATGTAGCTTTTGAAATAGATTTTTCATGTTCTATTTGTTAGATCTTAAGTTATATTTATTTTCAACTTTTTGCAATCTGTCTATTAGGTTTACTGGCTTGTTTTGATTTAATATATTATTAACGAAACCTGCCCAAATCAGTTTTCATCTGTTTTCTATTGTAAGCAAACCCAACTTCTCATACATTTCACAATGATAGGTCTTGTAATAATTTTGCCAGATTTGTGTTACACTGTGATTACAAGTGATTTCTACTTTCTTTAAACTAGTTGGATTTACATAGCCATAAATATGACACCTATAATCTTAAATCAGTAGTAAAAGTTGGGTTACAACTGCATGTCTCAGGTTTTTATTTATGCAAAATGCTGTGCATCTAAATGCTCCGAGTTTACAGTTTACCTTTTTTGTTACAATATTGATGTGTTGATCAAAATTTAAAGTTTTATCTAACCAGATGCATAAGTATTTATATTCAGATACCTGTTTTAACTCTGTACCATCTTTTGCTACTATTTTTAACTTTAGGATCGTTCCCCTCCTGCCAGTAGTGCCAGTAAGAAAAGCCATAACTTGAGATTTTTTATACTATTTAATACCAGACCAGAATATCCAAACTAAGAATGAATTTCAAACAAATCCATCTGTAGTTTTTCTTTTACCTGTTAGTTCCATCTGATAAAGACTACAATCACCATGCCGTCTGCATAAAGGGGAATGTCTGTATTTTTTATGAAATTTGGTAATCTATTCATACATATCAGAAATAATAAAGGGCCCAAAATAGAGCCCTGCCGTACTCCCGTACATTACTCCATTTAAATTGTATAACTCGCCCTCAATACTAACTCTTTGGGTTCTGTTTGTAAGGTATGATTTAAATCATGTTTGGGCTTCCTCAGAGATATTTAATTTATCTAACCTTTCTATTAAAATCCAGTGGTTTACTAAATCAAAAGCCTTTGAAAAGTCCACGAACATCACATCCACAATCTCGCCTTTCTTTAAAGGAGTGCAAACTAAGTTTAAAATGTCAGTGAGCGCAGTGCTCGTGGAGTGCCTCTCTCTAAAGCCTGATTGATGTTTGGTAATGAAATTATATTTTTTCCCCAAAAATCATACAGTTGTGTATAGACCAATATTTCAAAAACCATTGACGACACCGGCAGGAGAGCAGTTGGTTGGTAGTTTGATGGTACTGTTTGTTCACCATTCTTAATATGTACTATCTTGGCAATGTTATAACTTTCTGGATATACTCAGTCAGACTCCAGTTATACAGTTTTGCAAAGATAAGTGCAATAACACTAATAATATATCGGTCCAGAAATCCTATATGTTCTATCGACAGCCTAAGGGTGGTTATACACATTCAGTGTGTTATGCTACATAAATGCCGAGAGCTTTGTTCTTGTGACAGGGTTGAATTTATTTTTTATTTTTGTTTATTGAGGAATCAGAAATACTTTTGAGTCAAAGACTCATTTACAAAGGTTCCACATCACAGAAATTTGGTATATAACAGACTTTACATTACAATTCAACGAGAACACAGTTCAGCAATGAATACGAGGAAGCAGTGAAGGCGAACAATCAGAAGCTAGGGATATTTATTACAGTTGGAAAAGCTCAGAGATATATTTTAGGTCTGGAAGCCTAAGGTAGGCAGGCCAATGGCATTGGTCAGCAGGGGAAGGGGCGAGGGTAGGGGGTCTGCCCCAGTTGTTATGCAGAAAGAGTTTAAATGCAAGGATCTGTTCTATCCTCTCCTTTTCTGTCTCTTCTCTGCAGGGTTAGAAATAATTTTTTTGTGGATGGCTGCCCATGGGACAGGTGCAATAGTCATTTTGACTGTCCCACAGAATTTGTACCTGTCCTGTTAATTTTTGTTTACTAAGTTTATATTTCTGTTTCCGAATACAAGTTAATGATAACTAGTGTGCCCCCTGGCTGGTACAGTGCCCTGAAAAGGGCTTAATTACTAATGGTGCCCATTGTAAGGTGCCCTAAAAAGGGCTACTAAATATTGCCCACAGGCTGCTTCATGGCCCTGAAAAGGACTTAACAAGTGTGCCACCAGTTCATGGCCCTGATAGGGGCCAAGGGACCTTAATTCCCTTCTGTTCTACCCTGACAAATGGATCAGCTTCCTTTGTGCCTGTGTATAACACACACTAAATGTTTCTCTCTACTTAGTAACCCATACAAGGGCTTTTAACCAGCCTCCTCATCTCCTGTTTGTGGAGCTATTCCTGCCGTGACATGATGTTTAAAGTGGCTGTCTCAGCCCTTTAAACTCTTCTCCCAATCTCTAATACAGAGTCTTCCCCCCTTTCTGCCATGATGGTCTACACTGAAAAGGGTTTTCAAACATGGTTTTCTAGCCCTTACAAAGGCTTTTAGTTACCCTAACCCAGGCTCCCCTTAGTTAGTAGATAGCCCTGAAAGGGGTTTTTAATTTGATTCCCCAAAACTCTGCTGCCTATAAACAAAAGCTTGTCCTGGGCTGGTACTGCAAGTGCAGCACACAGAGAAATGAGGCATGCCATGCATAAAGCACAAGCATGATGACACGGAACACGTGCACAGTCTAGTCCTACTGCGGCACTGTTTTCATGTCTGCTACTTGACAAAACTGCTGATCACACAGAAGAGCCTGTCATTGGACGCTGGGTTGAATAAACATCCCTTAACGTGCGACACCGGGATGACGTGACGTCCACAGCCCAGCCTCACAGGTGGCAACATCTCCTGAGTCCTAGTACGAGCTAATGCTTTTTCACTTGGTGCCTGTCCCAGGGACAGGCAGAGCGAGATGAAACCAGCTGTCCCTGGAGAAAACTGGATGTCTGGGACAGGCAGACAGGTGGTTATTTCGACTCCTGCTTCTCTGTCTGGTTGCGCAACCAAATTTTCTTATGAGACCTAGGAACTGATCATTCTTGTCGGTTTTGCAATTCTTCACCTCTCACCATCTCTCTGCCTTCTCTTGCTGTTCTGTTTTTTTCTTCTTCCCCCTTGCATATCTGCAGTTATAAAAATTATATGTGAATCTTTGTGTAATCTGTATATGTTCCCAACCCTAAAACCCATCTCCATCCTTGGTTTCCAATCCTAATACCCCACCCCCACTCTGCATGCAAGAACAGGCCCTGTGCCTTGGGGTTGTGAATCCTAATGCTAACCCCATACCATGAGTAAGGAAGCTAAAACAGGTACAGTGTAGGAGAACAGGGTGAGCATTAGGGTTCACAACCCCAAGGCACAGCCCCCCATGCCTGTTACTGCATGCAGGGTGGGGGTGTGGGGTGTTAGGGTTCCCAAGACTAAGACCCCATCTCCACCCTCTGTTTCCAACCCTAAGACCACATTTCCCTACTTTTGTCACATTAACCCTAATGGTGCATTAACATAGTGGTATTCAAAGATGCATACGTAGACATATTACAAGTCGTGAAAGTGCGGTGCTGTTGCCCTGTACACGTCATTGGTCCGCCCTCATCTGGAGTACTGTGCCCAGTTTTGGGCACCAGGTTATAGGAAGTGGCTGCACTCGAGAGGGTACAGAGAAGGGCAACAAAAGGTATGAAGGAGGCTTGGGGTTTGGAATATGATCAAAGATTAGAAAAACTTGGTTTGTTTTCATTGGAGTGTCGTAGACTACGCGGGGACATGTGTCAAACATATAGGCACCTGTGTATGGCGGAAAGCTACGGAACAACTGGATATCAATATCAAGCAACAAATTTATGATACCAGAACACATTCTTTTCAACTGATTAAAGATAAATATAATACCAAAAAAAGGGGAAACTGGTTTAGTTTAAGAATAACAGGTATTTGGAATACACTACCAGGTGAAGTAGTATCCAACCCTAGCATAAATATCTTTAAGAAGAGGCTGGACACTTACTTGATTAGTAAAGGTATTCGGTGGTATTGTTATTAATCAGCGAGCTGTATGGACATATGTCTTCTGTAACCCCTAGATGGCGCTATCCCAGGGGCTACTACCCCCCTGCCTGATTTGCCACTAACAGGTTGAGGGGCCTGGATCCAATGGCGGGTGCCTCCACCCAGAGGTCAGGGTTTGCAATAGTTAAACTAACTTGGTCACAGCCCTCTGGGACACTGCAACCCCCTTTCTTCCACTAGTGGCCCACACAATATATCAAATTACCTTCACAGTATACACTTACCCCCAGGACTGGTTCCGGCACTGGGACCTCCTGTGAAATGAGATACAGTGCAACAATCACAGTACAGTACTTTAACATAGACAAATACCTCAGGCAGTATAACTTTGCTGAAACAAGCAGTTCTGATTTATTTAGGGATATAACAAGGACAGGGGAAATCAGGTTAATTAGCTTATCACTCTAATAATCTACCTATGGCTCTGTGCACAGGCCTATCCCTATCAGTTACTGTCCCTGGGTCCTAAGCCCCTAGTGGCTAGTCCAAACCGTGGCAGCTGGTAGGGGCCCTTTCACACAGAAAAAAAGGAAAATTAAACAGTCAGCAGTACAGTAATTCCATTTGGATTTAATGTGGCAATTCAACAGGGAGCGACCCTGAATTAGTACTCACGACCTCCAAATAAGATAGGGTCCTTCAATATCAGCAGGGCTACTCTTGAGCTCCAAGAGACTCTTCACACATTTATATGGTAAAAAAAAAGAGTACTATACCAGGCAGGCTGCTTCTCTATCCCGATCGCAATTACTGCACAATACCCGGGAGAACACACAGCAGATTCAGTTCCTGACAGACCGAGTGCAATTCAATAATTTCTCCAGTCTTCTACAGGGTGAGCCTGGTTTCTACTCTTCAGAGATCCTTTGATTCTTTTCACAGGACATGATTCAGTCCTAACAAGCAGTTACACAAGCTGCAGACCGGAACTCTGGGCCTTACACACGTTTTGACTAAAACTGCACACTGAAAAGCACAGGGCTCCTTCCTTCTTCACTGCCAAAGCTCAACTGAAACTCCAACCGACAAAACCGGCACTTCCTTTGAGTTCCTCCCAGTTCTTGACTGGATTGGCTGTCTCACAATAGACTGCTGCTGTTGGTCCAAAAAGGCACTGAAGTCTAAACTACATCTCCCAGAGTCACTGCCCATACAATCCTCTTATGGCTGGCTCAGATTATGAGTCCAAGTTCTGATTCGTCCAAGGCACCATTTAGAGCTAGCTTACATACACTGATTGGTCCAGTTCAGCAGTTCAAAACCAGAATGGGGAACTAGGCAGACACTGTTCTGACTGCAAAAGAAAGCAGGTTAGACAAACTGTAATTTCATTATCACTCTAAGTGGTTTCTGGCAAACAGTTACATCTTTCAGATAGGTTCCCTTTGCACTCCTAGTGACTGCAAAAATGGAGTGAATTGGCAGCAGCTTGAGTGGTACTCAATCAAAGAAACACACAGTCCCCCATACAAACTAATTATGTCTGCAAGCAGACAGCTCTTAAAGAGACAGTACCAGAGGTTCTAAAAACACTCACTGATAAATGGCTTAAAGGCCAAACACCATTCAGGCTTGGAGCATTCAAGCAAGCTCCTGGAAGTCTTTTGGGAACCCCCATTTGCAGGGGGGGTTACACTTCTATGCTCTGAAATAACCTATGATAGGGTCCTTCAGTATCAGCAGGGCTACTCTTGAGCTCCAAGAGACTCTTCTGCAAAGAATATAGGTGATCTCACGACCTTAACTGCCAGCACAGCAAATTCTTGGAATGAACTACACCCCAACTCCTGACTCTCTGAATCATTGACTTCATTTGAGAAACACATTTCTCCAGAAAGTTCCCATACTTGTCATTGTTTTGAATCTTTTTCTTGTTTGTTTGTTTACTGTCTGTTATTTATTTATTCAAGTGTTTAACCAGGAAGGCATACTGAGCATGCTAACTGCTTGATTCCAGATGCATCCTGGGGGGAAGGGGAACATTGACAGTAGTTGCAAACAGCATATATACAGGTGAAAATACATAGTTTGCTTATTTTATTATTGTGTGATGCATAGGTAATTTTGTACTTGCATTAAAATAAAACTGACCTTTACTTCTGAATGAAGCACTTTACTGTAATGTAAATGTTCTCGTATAAAAATTATCATTATCTATCTGTCCATCCGTCCATCTAGATAGACAGACAGACAGATGGACGTATATATTCGACATTGACAAAACATGTAACAGCAGTTTTCCAAGGTAAGTTAAGATATAGATTTTGGACTTTAATAATTCTCACCTTGTTTGGACATATTCTGGTGGTGAAAAAGGATTTTGGTTTATTGTATTTCTTCACGGCATTTTCCCTTTCAACTTTTCTACCGATGCTGAGTGGTTTGCAGATGTTCAAGTCACTATTCCCTCTTTCAGTGGTTAAAGGTTTTAACTGACCCAATAAGTGCTCCAGGACAGTTGGTCTCCATCAACTACATGGTGTAAGAGGTTTGGTTGACAGTTGCAAGATTGTCATTGATATCAGAAATTTGCAGAATCTACAGCACAGACAAGAGCAGAAACCCTGAGTCCGTGGCTAAAAGTGTGGTGTTGTATTCAGAACTTTTCTCTGTCTAGTGGCTTGTCAGTTACCAGCTCGTAATAACTCTTGAAATACGGTATGAATTTAAAGGGGAGTTCTTCCTGGATGTAACAAACAGTTTTGCGATTATCTCCAGAATCTTGGTAGCTATTACAGCACATGGCAAGCAATCTTCTATTATTGGGCCAACGAAGGATGTTTGCATAGAATTCAGTTTCTTCTAAATGTAGGATACTGGAGACTGTTGTATCCCCAGTGTGCAGTTTATTTTGGAACTTCCCCCCCAATTGTTTAACCAGTAGAGAGACACTAAGCTGAAAGCTTGTTTACAGGTGCAACCTGGGCGCAGAGGGAAGTTAAGTGACTTGCTCAGTTTACACAGTATGCAAGTGGGGGCTGTGGGATTCAAACCCAGGTCTCCAGATTTGCAGTTCAACACTGTAAACCACTGCGCAATATTGCCTCATTTGATTTTTTTTTTTTTTTTACCTGAAACGTGTTGGAATGGCTAGCTGATGTCACCATTTTGACAAGGAATCTTCAGCTGTTGCTTTAACATTGACAACCAAGTAGTACCTTGGGCTACCTTCTAAAAGTGTCACTCTAAACTTGTTCAGTAAAAACAGGCAGATTATCTCCATCGGTCAGTCAGGATTAATGTGAGCTGTTTCTCCTTTTCATGGTGTAGCTGTTTGTCCAGCACCAGTTGCACATACTTGATACCATCGCTCTGAGTCTGGGCATGTAAGTGAAAATATTCACTGGAGCTAATTTGAGTTTGGTATAGCCTTGCAAATCTTGCAAATATGTAAATCTTGTGCATTTTCTATGGGAAAAGTGAGTTCATGATGGATTTCTTATGAAATTTGTAAAATAATTTCATTTTTTGGAAAGCTAGGAGGATGGTCATTTATATCTTGAATCTACTGCAACACGGTACAACTGCAATTGTTTTTCAATTACAGCTTGAAACTGTACCATGCATGGATCTGTTGTCCACATAGCTCTTTTCTGTCTGTTCATTTCCAAACAAGTTTCCGAAATCCAGGTTTATGTGAAAGTGACGCTTACTGCTTACAGAATGAATGCAAACCCTCTGATCTGACAGCATTTTTGCTTCTAATCCTAAACCAAATTGTGAAAAGAACTCACCTCTACAACAAGTTACACCTATGCTTAAAAAGGAAATCCTTTTTTCGCAAATTACAGAAAAGGATCCTCTTTCACGATAGAGGTTTTCCGTAGTTCATGGTCAAACATTTCCAAGCATGAAATACACACATTTCTTAACAGTTCTTGAAAAAAGCCCTGAATCCGATTCCCCAGGCACCCGATTAGGTAAATACAAGTGTTGGTCAGGGGGGCACTTGGCAGGGGGGTTTCCTGGTGCTCGAACCTCTCGGCTTGCCGATTGGGAAAACAAACAAAAAAAACTAACATTTTTAAATTTCTCCCAGCCAGCCAGCAAGGTGGAGACCTCAAATTTACTTACAGACGCCTGAGGTGATGCTGCGTACACCAAGACCTGCCTGCCGTGAGGTACTCGTATCCTCCGGGCTGCCCGAGCAGCAAGCCTGGTCCTGCCATTTAAACTTTAAAACCCTGGCTGCATGCTGTGTGCTACGGGAAGTGGGGCAGGGCGCCGGAAGTCAGCTGATGAAAATGGATGAGCGCCCTGCCTCCCACACTGCCTAGTCTGACACGAAGAGCCTCGCTGGCTCTGCATCACATGACTGCATTTGAAGAGGTCACATGTGATGCAGAGTCACCGAGAAGCATAGTCTGTCTGCGCAGTCAGCCAGTAGTCTTTCCCACCGTGAGCTGGTAGCATCTGAAAAGTGTGTCGGGCCATGGATTTTTGCCAGCTAGTCGTCTGTCTCCTCCAGGCAGGGCACCTTTGGGGAGTAGTGGAGTCTGGGTCTCGGCAGGCCGCAGTTAAATCTGAGCAGCCAGGGAGGAGGTTGAGCATCTGTGGCCAGGCTTGGCTGACACAGTGAGGGGTGACAAAACCAGGCAGGCAGGCCAAGACAAAGTGTCTCGTCAGACGTGGCAGAGTCGGACACGGGTGATTTTAAGGTAACTGGCAGGCAGCAGATACATTGGGGCAGAATTAAAAAATAATGATGGAGACACTAAAAACCAGGCTCATTTTAGCCAAAATGGCGAGTGGCCTGAGGATTTTTATGGTGACCAAGCATTCTCACATTGAAGGGGCTTATGTAACTGAGGGGCCAGGGGATTAGAAAATTGGCTGGCTCATGAATAGCACAGCTAATAAAGACAAAATGCATCTTGCCCAGTCTCATAATGATGAGACAAAAAAACATGAAAGGGGGGCTATTTGTATCAAGGGGGTAAGGAAATGGCTCAATTTTGCCAAAGTGGCCTGGGGATTTTGGCAAATCTCATTCTAAAACTGAGATGTGGGGCTGAAGTGACTGAGAGGCCAGGAGATAGGAGATTAATTAGTGGCTGGCTCATGATGAATTAGCACAGCTAAAGATACAAATGCAGTGACTTACCTGGTCTCACATGAGACAAAAAAACATAAGGGGGGGGCTATCTGTGAGCTGTGACGTAGTCAGTAAAATAAATAATCTGAGGATCGTACAGAGAAAAAAAAAAAAGGAAAAAGTGTGTCTCCTGGCTCTGTATGAATTTAGCCAGCCACTGTACTGCAAAGTTACTGCCTAAAATGCACAAAACTGCACCATTTACCACCTACAATTTCAACATTTTCCAGGGGGGTATGCTCCTGGACCCCCCTATAAGTTTTTGGGGAACCCCCCCCCCCACCAAATCCTGGCTACGCCCCTGTTGGTGTTTACCAAAGTGCTGTATAATTTTAAGTTTGTTTGCCTTGCTAAGCAACAAAATAAAGATGGCAGCACAAACTAGGACTCCACATTTGCGGGTCAGGATTCCGCATTTGCAGTCAAGAATCCTATTTTGAGCCTGCCATCTAACTTTTCCCATGAGAAATAATGTGAAGCTTTAAAATGTAATAACTTTTCAACGGATTAATATTTTTTTCACCAAACCTTCAAAAAGCACCACAGTGACCCAAAAACTATATACCTAAACATTTCACACCAAAATTCCACACAGTTTTTGCACAACGCGATGACAAAAAAATTTGACAAAAAGTACACAATTTGTGGCACTCCGTATCTCCGCACCTGTACATCCAACCAGAATGGAACTTGCTGAGTCAAGAGATCTTTGATCCCTGGTGGCACATGCCAAATTTCTTGCACATTGCTTGAACAGTTGGGAAGTTATTAAAGTCCTAAATTTTCAGTTTAACATAGAAGTGAAGATTTAATCCTACTATAGGGGTGTGACTGCCCTATAATATAGGAAATTTCATAAATGTATATTTCTCTCTATTTCAGCATGAGTACCTCACAAGATATAATAATGTTATGATAGCATGCATATTCCTTAGATCAAGATATTGCTTATTCTGTAAACAGTTGTTACTTTGTAATAAACTGTTTTAGGGGCATGGATATGGTATACTGTCCACACTTCTCGCAGTAGTACTTTCATTTTAAGACTTGCCGGAAGGTCTTCAAGCTGGCTCCTCCCGCCCACCCAGGTGGTATCCTCCTCGGCACCGCCCCATGACATCAGAACTTCCTTTCTACTGGAAGAAGCAGGTTCCCTTGATTGCAGCTCTGTGCTTAGTGTAGGCCCTATCACTGTTTCCAAACTTTTTCAGTCTTTGTTCACTCTATGGGTTCTCTGTTGTAGTGAGATGGATTCCTCCATTTCGAAGTCTGCGACCGGTTTCGAAATGTGTCAGTACGGACAGAAGATGTCGTGCACCGCACTCTTCATCCCTCTACTTTAGAGGACCGGTACGCATGACTTGCTCTTGACCATTAGGACAAGTGGGATCCTCCCACTCGATCTAAGGACACCCATCGGTGGTCTCCATGGCTGCAGGGTCCGCTGATCAGTTGGCGGCTTTTGAAGAAATTGCAGCTCAGGCCACGGCCGACACCTCCTCTGTGTCTGCGCTGCTCCTGCTGAGCTTTGACTCCTCTTTTTCTGGGGCATTCTGGAACTTGTGCCAGTCCCTTCCTACCCTCCGGGTGGGCCTTTCCCGTGGGTCTAAGTCTTCTAAAAAGGACTCCAAAGGGAAGGCTAAGAAGTTCCGTCATAGGTTGTGGAACCGCAAGCGCTCTTGGGCCTTTGTCTCCCACGACCTGGTTTTGTCGACCCTCATCGA
Source organism: Neoceratodus forsteri (assembly GCA_016271365.2). Classification (NCBI taxonomy): domain Eukaryota; kingdom Metazoa; phylum Chordata; order Ceratodontiformes; family Ceratodontidae; genus Neoceratodus; species Neoceratodus forsteri. Next base: position 346,263,224 of record CM057455.1, read on the forward strand.
CTAGTCGGTTTTGGCTGACTCCTTTGTTTAGGCCGCTGGCCCCACTGTGTTTCCATCGGGCTTGCTGGCAGAGACATGGGCTGGCCAGGCTGTCGAGATTTTCCTCGACCCAGTTGACCCGTTGTCACAGGACAAGGGGGATACGTCCCTCTCCAGGACTCCTGTCCTGACTCTTCAGTTGCAGGGCAGGTTGGATCAGCTTCCTGAGCTGATCCGTAACCCTCGGGACACCAAGCTTTCAGGGGACCCCAAGTATCCCTTTTTGGTTCCCATCTCTCCCCGGCGTCTGGTCCACTGACGGTCAAGGGTAGCCCTCACCAGAGTCTGCGCTCATGCTCTCGACACTCGGGTAGGTGGGGTCGCTACTATTCCTCATCTTTTTCCTCTTCATGGGAGGATCGGCTCTGCTGCAAGTTGCAACAGTGCTATGAGGAGCTTATGTGGCAGCAGCTCTTTTTGGGTGTGGGGCCTAAGCCAGTGCTGGCTCCCTCTCTGATGCATCCTTGGCTGCCACCATCTAGGCCTAAACCAGTTCCGTCTTGGATGATTCCGGCCTTTCCACCCATTCAGGTGGAACCTCCTCCACTGCAGCCAAAGGATGGCCCTCCATCCAAGGACTCCCGGACTACACCCAGGCTTCCTCGCCAGCTATCAGTCACGGTCACCCGTGCCAGCGAGCCCCGCAAGGTTAGTGGGGATGTGGGGGGTTGGCTGGTTTTTGATAAATCCTCAGAGTTGGAGGCTTCCTCCATGCACTCCAGGCCAGCTGACCTGGAATCCAGTGAGGATTTGTCGACAGACCAAGGTCCTGCCTCCTTCGGGGCTGTGATCCACTTAATTTTGGAGGCTACAGGGATCCAGATGGAGACTATATAAAAAAGGACCAAGTATGCCCTCACCAAAATTCTTGACTGGGACGACTCCCCATGGGTCACCTTCCCAGTGGCAGAGGCCATCCTTGGGCCCACATTGGATCTCAGGCAGCACCCACCTTCCTGCCCTTCCTCGTTGGCCCATTTGGGCTGCAACTTTGCAGTCCCTATGGGTTCCTCTCGGGATTCACTGAGCACTCCTTGGTTGAGGATTTGGTGGCCGACTCAGTGTTCCGTTGAACGAGCAGTGTCGGGGATGTTGAAGCCCCCGATAAGGAATGCAAGGAATTGTTCATGCAGCCAAAAGATGCATGCGGCCTCCTCTCTTGGCCTCAGGCAGGCTAGTTCGGCCTCAATGGCCCACTTCTGTTGGGCACCCTGGATGAGGTGCTCTCTTGGCTCCTGGCTAACCTCCAGTCAATGGTCAAGCAAGTCCGGGACCACGCCATGCTGTGGCTAAGCAGCAGCTTCAGATGGCCATGAACATTGGTGATTACTGTGCCAGGTCCGTGGCTGTGGCCATGACTATGCGCCACTGGGCATGACTGAGGATCTCTACCTTCGTGGCGGATACCCAGCACAAATTGGTGGATGTCCACTTCCTGTGCACCGACCTGTTTGGGCCAGGGGTGGATGGTCATCTCACTAGGATTGAGAAGTCCAGTGCCACCTTGGACTCAGACACCTTGGCCCAAAAGGATGTCGAGGGCTCAAAACCCCATAAAAAGTTATTTCGGCCCCATCAGGCCCCTGGGGCCAAGCTGACCCAGACACCAGCTGGGCACCAGCAGCCCTGGTGTCCCAGGCCCAAGTCAGTCACTTCCGTGGTCTGAAAGCCAGGTGGTCAAGGTCCAGCAGCATTCTCTGCTATTTCTGCCTCCACTTCCAAGCCTGCCCAGTGATGGGTTGGGGTGTGCCCCCTCCGTGCCCATCCCATCTTCCTTGGATCCTCCTGTGGATGTCCGGCTGTGCCACTTTCTTTTCATCTGGTCCAGTGTTACCACAGACAGGTTGGTGCTAGAAGTGGTTGGTCAGGGTTTGCCTCTAGAGTTCGAAGCTCTCCTGCCCAGCCAAGCCCGTGCCTCTCAGGAGGACATGATGTCTGCAGACATGTTTTCCGCCCTTCGAGAGGACATCAAGTCGGCTCCTCCAGAGGGAGGTTGTGGTTCACGTCCCGGACCCACCAGTCAATCCACGGTTTGTCTCTAGATATTTTTCTGGTTCCCAAATGGATGGGTGGCTGGCACCCCATCTTGGATCTGCATGACTTGAACTGGTTTCTGCAGTCGCACTTAACCAGATCTTTCTGTCCTTGGAGCAGAACATGTGGTTCTGCTCCCTGGACCTGCAGGATACCTTCTTCCATGCTCCCATCTGTCCATCCCACCAGTGGTTCCTTCAGTTCCATGCAGAGGGGACCCTCTAGTTCCAGACCATGCCCTTCCATCCTCTCCTCAGCTCCCAGGGTCTTCACCAGATGCATAGCAGTGGTGGGTAGCCTTCTTGAGGCACCGAGGGGTTTGGGTGTACCCGTACCTAGATGGTGGAGCCGTCCAGGGACGTGACCCTCCAGACCTGCTTACTTCTTGGCCTCCTGGTCATCAAGGCCAAGTCAGAACTTGTCCCCTTACAGATGATTCATTTTTTTGGGGCAGAGCTCGACTCTTGCCAAGCCCGAGCCTAGCTCCAAGCAGACAGCGTGGAGGATCTTTCCTCCTTTGCCTGATCATTTCAGGTTGGGAAGTTGCACCCTGCCAGGGACTTCCTGCACCTCCTGGGCTTTATGGTGACCTGCACCAGTGTGATCCATTGGGCCAGCTGGAGAATGTGCTCCCTGCAGTGGGGGCTGGCCTGTCAATGGTCTGCGCATCAGGACCACCTTGACCAGCTGATCACGGTGACCTGTCTTTTTTTTTTTTTTTTTTTTTTACTTTCTATTTTGCGCCGCGGCCTGGGCATCCTTCCAGGATACTCTTGCGGCTATGGCCTCTACTTCCGCCTGAAACACCCACTACCAGCTTCTCCCCTTGAACACCCAGGCAGGTCCAGACTCCTGGATCACCCCCCAGAGGAGGGTCTGCCCTCCCGTGGTGGCCTATCTGAAACTAGAGGGACCTACCTGGGTGACGGGTGGGTCCCTTGAGTCTCCTGGTGCGCTGGGCTGGCATTGGGATGTGGGCTTGCCCTCTGAGCCCCATCATCTCTGTGGCGCCGCAGAGGGATTTTTCTGTGACAGTTTCCCCCTCTGAGTGCAGTGTGCAATGATGCCTGCACACGGCTACCCTGCTGGTGTCTGCCACACTCCACCCCTTGTATCGGACCCCCGATCACCATTGGGGGTCGCCAGGACACCGAGCATCCCCTGGATCTCACCCCAGAGAGAGGAGAGCTGTCCTCCAGATGCTGCATCCTCTCCCTTCCCTGGCAACCCGAATCCATCACCGAACCCAGGTCACTGGCATGACGTGAGGTGTGGCGTCCAGCGCCTCCACCCTCAGTATCAGTGGGCCGACGGTGACCTGTCTGATGTGTGATGCCATCCAGTGATAGTTGGTCCCGTAACATCTTCAGGAAGGAGTCCCGTTTGTCCGCCCAGAGCCGACAGTCACTCTCACGACCGATGCCTCCCTGATGGACTGGGATGCCCACCTGGGGGAACACAGGGTCCATGGCCTGTGGTCCCCCAAGGAGTCCCGATGTCACATCAACCTGCTGGAGCTTTGGACTATTCACCTGGCCCTGACAGTCTTTGCTCCACATCTTCGGGGTAAAGTTGTCTAGGTCCAGACGAACAACATGATGACCATGTATGCCATGGCATGTTGGGATGGAGAGAGAGGATCTTTAGGATCGCTGTGGCTGCAGGAAGGGAAGGAGAGCTAGACATCGTTATCCACCTCTGGACTAATGACCTAGCTAGGGAGGAGCCAGCAGTTGTGCAGAAGGAGTTTAAGAAACTGGGGAGGGATCTTGGGCAGGTGGCACGATCTGTAACCTTCTCAGAGGCGCTACTGGTCTGTGGCGGGGGGGGGGGGATAAGATTATCCACACCAAAAATGGCAGTGCTTGGTTGAAGGAGTGGTGTAGAAAGGAGGGGTTTGGTTTCATTGGGGACTGGGGCTCCACCTGGAGGGATAAGGGCCTGTACAGCAGGGATGGCCTGCATCTTTCTGGAAGGGGCTCTGAGGTCTTAATTGAGAGGTTTAGATGCTATGTTGGCAAGCAATTAAACTGGTCGGAGGCAGCGTGAGAACAGGGGACTTGGTCTGTCTCTCCCGCTCAGGAGGGCAACTACTTGAATTGGAAGGAAATTAAAACAAAAAAAAAAATCCAGGAGTATTGAATATCTGGGGATGGGAGGTAAAAATTGGATTAAGATTAGGAATGGGACAAACATGGGAGGGCATATGGTATAATCACAGCCAAAGACATGACCAGATATTTCCTGAAATTTCTGTGATATTTCTAGAGAAATCTTATGCTTTCTGCATTTCCACAGTAGGGGCAGCAGAGAGAAACTCTTTAGAAATGTTGCGAAATATCTGACGATGTAGCGGAGCGGGGGAGGCGGAAATACTTTCTGGAAAGCCATATGTGCAACTGCCAGAAGTCTTTGGAACAAAATATCAGATCTAGAGGCTACCATGGTAGAGACAGACCTGGACTTGGTGGCCATTACAGAGATCTGGTGCAGCAAAAACCAAGACATGGATTTGGCTATACCAGGATGCACTCTATATAGGAAGGACAGGGCGGGTAGGAGGGGGGAGGAGTGTTTGAAATAGTATAAAGACTACAGAAGTGCAAGGGAGGATAGTTGGGGCAGAGGTACTGTGGGTCACCCTGGATAAAAGTAAAAGGGACGTTGTTCACACAGGTGCAATCTACAGACCTCCCACACAGAGGAAGAAAGTGGATGGGGAATTGATGGAGGAAATACATTTTTATTTATGTCTTTGGTAACCAGGTAAGTGTGCTGATCCAAAGGACCATTTTCAGACATGACCCAGGCCACAAGGTGGCAACAACATGTTTCAACAGCAGTAAAAGTACAGAGACAGTTGTAAATAATACACAGTGGTAATAATATACTGGGCAATGTAAAATCTCATAGAAGTCAATAGAGATACAATTTCAATTGAACAAAACATAAAAAAAAGTAATAGCAGCGGTAACAAAATAGATTACAGAACAAATGAATGGAACAAGAAATAGTATTTTTTGCATAAACAAAATAGTCTTTCAGCTGAAATAGACTGGCAATCATGATAGGAAGACATTGCAGGTTCAGGAGATAGGAGCTAAACTGCTAGGAGGTCAGTACTGGACGGGGGGCAAAAGCATAGGGATACATAAAAATGCTAGGGTGTAAGGAGAGCAGAGGAGAAAGGTGAGAGAGAGAGGCAGGGATTAGCAGCAGCGCAAGGAACAATACAAAATCATAAATCAGGGTGGTTTACTGGCACTACTTATTATCAGGACACAGTTATAGGTGGCTTCCGGTAGGAACCAGGCTTTTAGGTTCGTTTTGAAGGACAGGTGGGAGGGGGACAAGCGAGTGGACGATGGTAGCTCGTTCCATAGGGTGGGTGCAGAGACCGAGAAGGCCCTAGTCCCTATTACAGTACAGACACGTGATACTTCCAGAGGAGGGACCGAGGATATCCTGAGGCACCTGGAGGCTGTCCTGTGAGTGAGTAATGAGGAATAGGGGTACAGTTGACTGCACCTGAGCGCATTATCCAGTATGCAGCCCAGTTCAATTCAACTTTATTTTTATAGTGCCTTTCAAAGCCAAGGCGCTTACATAAAACAGAAGGCAATATAAATACCATTAAAACATCAGAATTATATTATCAACCATTTGGGAAGGCCAAATCAAATAAATAAGCTTTAAGCTCAGTTTTAAATCTACAGACGGTTGTGCATTCTCTCAACCGACGAGGTAGAGAGTTCCACAGGGTCGGAGCCAAAAAAGCAAAGGCACGAGAACCAGACATCTTCAATCGTACCCTGGGAACCTCCAGCAATCCCTCGTCGACGGAACGGAGAGGATGGAGGGGGCTGTAAGGTACCAAGAGATCTTGCAGGTAGCCGGGTCCCTGATCGTGTAGGGCTTTGAAGGTTAGCAAGCCAACCTTAAAGGTGATCCGCCACTGAATAGGCAGCCAGTGCAGCCCGCGGAGCACAGGCATAATATAACTGGTCCTAGATGTCCCAGTCAAAAGCCTGGCAGCTGCGTTCTGCACCAGCTGCAAGCGGTGGATATCAGCCCCAGGAAGCCCTAGGTAGAGGGAATTGCAGTAGTCAAGATGGGTCGTAACAAAGGCATGAACCAGTGTTGGAAGATCGGTCACGGGGACCAGATGGTTCACCCGGGCGATATTTCTTAGATGATAAAAAGAGGATTTGACGACAGCTGACACCTAAGATTTTAAAGTCAAGCCATCATCAAGAATAATGCCCAGGTTACGCACCTGGTCTGAGGTAGTGAGTGGCACGCCATCAAATAAGCTTGATGGTTGTCCAACCCCCAAACCTGCCCTCGGACGACCCGGGTCCACAACCAACACTTCAGTCTTGTCAGGATTCAGTCTCAACTAGCTGGAACTCATCCAAGATCTGATCTCGGCAAGGCAACTGTTCAGCACGGAGACTGCATCAATCTGTCCGGACAGAAAAGACAAATGCAGCTGAGTATCATCTGCATAGCAGTGAAAACTCAGACTGTATTGCCTGATGATACCTCCCAATGGCAGCATATACACTGCAAACAACATGGGGGCTAATATAGAGCCCTGTGGTACCCCACAAGGAAGGGAGTGGGCACCAGAGGAATAAATTCCAGTGGTCACTCTCTGAGACCTGCCTGTGAGGTAAGAATGAAACCATTTTAGGACTGTACCAGACAGTCCGTATAAGAACCGCAGGCGCTCCAGTAGCACACCATGGTCTACAGTGTCAAATGCAGCAGAGAGATCGAGAAGGAGCAGAATGGTACATGCCTTTCATTCTCTAGCCATTAGGAGGTCACTCAGTACCAGGATGATAGCCGTCTCCGTGCTGTGCTTCTTCCTAAAACCGGATTGGAGAGCATCATAGACATTGTGAGTTATAAGATGATCCTCCAACTATAGTGCAACCACTTTTTCAATAAATTTACCAACAAATGGCAAGTTAGAGATAGGTCGGTAGTTTTCCAGACAGTCTGGGTCCAAGGAGGACTTCTTAAGGAGTGGTCAAACAACCGCCTCCTTGAGGAGTCAGGAAGACTTCCTCCAAGGATTTCCAGACAAGGTCAGCAAGGATCGGGCAGATAACATCTACACAACCCACCAAGAGGGGTGTAGGGCCCAGATCCAAACTACAACTGGTTGGACGCAATGTTTCGATGATCTTCACAATGCCATTGAACTCCAGCCGGTGGAAATCTGACCAGAGAGACAGAGTGCCAGTCACTTCCCGTCGACCACTACAATTACTCATAGGAGGGGATAAACCGAGGCCAGACCTGATGCTGACAACCTTATCTGCAAAGAATCGAGCAAACTCCTCGCATCCTAGCAGAGAAAAAGCTTCTCTGGGCTGGAGACAGATTGGATTGCACAATCTGTCAACTGTCCGGAAAAGCTGAGCTGGTTGATTCTGTGCAGCAGAAATCTCCCTGGTCAGGAATTCTGCCTTCTTACACATGATTTCTGATTGATAGCTATCATAATGTGCCATCAATCTAAGCCTGTCATCATCAAGGATGGACTTCCGCCAAAGCCTCTCCATCCTTCGACCAACTCACTTCATCTCTTTCAAGGAGCCATCAAACCATGGGCTCCTTGGGCGGAAGAGTGAGAGGCCAATACTCAACAGGAGCAATCTTGTCCAGAGCATCTCCAACAGCCTTATTATAGGCTGTGAAAAGATCATCTGGACTCATGCATTCCTTTCGACAAACCAGAGATCCAGTACCGCCGATAGGTCACTGGGGTTAACTCCCCTTACAGGGCGATACTGAACCAACTCCGTAGGGGCGGACCTACTGGGGGGGCCCTGAAACGGAACCTTATGGTGTGATGGTCAGACCAACCGACCAGTTTCACCCCCAGATCAGCAATCTCCATACCCAGAAGGAAGATCAGATCCAATGAATGACCCCCTACATAGGTTGTAGAGGTAACTACCTGTGATAGGCCCAGCGACGCCATCAGCTGGAGGAGATTTTGACCAAAATGCGAGAGTTCATAGTCGACCCAGGCATTGAAGTCCCCCAGAACAATCCATCTGGGGGACCTCAATACCACCTCGACGATGAAGTCTATCTCCTGCAGGAATTCTCCACCATCTCCTGGTGGATGGTAGATGAGAATCTCACAGCCTACATCCTCACCCAGGATATAGTCAAAGGATCTGGTACTTCCCAATGGCACATCCACAAGGCTCAGCTCAGTCTTAAACATAATGGCCACACCTCCGCCCCTACGATCCAACCTTGAACGATGTATCACCGAGAAAACGGCTGGAGTTGCCAAGGCCAATATAGGGCCTGCATTTTCATCCAGCCAGGTCTCGGTGATGCAAGCCCGATCAGTTGTTGCAACAAGATCAGCTATAACAGCTGTCTTGCTTTTAATCGATCTGGCATTGCATAACACTGCCAAGGCAGGATGACCTGTCGAGGAAGACCACGGCGCCTGCCCATTAATGCAGGAGCCTTTGCGTATGGGGACAAGACAGAGAGAACCCCTATCCTGACTCCATTTCGCCCCAGGGCATCTCCTGGATCTCACAACCCCGATCCGCCCTCCTCCTTCCAGTCCCCTATCAGGCCCAGCTCCCCCCTTCCTTTTCCATTTTCTAAGTATGCCCAAAGCTCGACACCTAAAATAGGTGTCAGATAGCAGAGGGGGACAATTAAAAGGGCATAATTCCCTGAGCCTGGTGGGGGAATAATGCCCAACCGTCACTAAACCTCCCCAACACATTATAAAATAAAACCAGTAATTAAAACGACCAACCTAGCTAAAGAAATAACTCTAATCTTAATAATGCTACAAAATTAAATACACATTAATACTCAAAAAAAGGAAAGAAAATATAAACTAATAACAAAATAAATAAAACAAAAAGAGACCAATTAATTCTAAGATGTCAAATAATTCCTTCTTCCACTATTTCTCACAAAGTGAAAAGAAGGAAAGAGAGAGAGGTCAACAAATAAAGTCCCACAACTATCTCTCACACAGAAGGGAGGGCAAATAAAAAGGGAAAAAACTAAAATCCAAGTTCAAATTAACTTTGTCCAATACTTCTTTAGCCAGAGACTCACACTTCCGGAGAACCAGAAGCACTGTCGTTTAATCTCTTCAGTGAGCTCTCCCCTCCACCCAAGACCAATGAACAGTCACAAATCACAGGAAACAATCGGTTCTGCAACAAGACCGTTTTGTAGTTTAGGGTGAGTCGCACATAGTCCTTCTCCATACTGACTGTTTGTACACAGACTAAGGGAATAAACAAAGCAACAAATAAAGTTGGCCAAGGATCCACACTCAGTTTCAGCAGGTTCTTCACCCGACAGGACTCGGGCATCAGTTCCAGTACAGGCAGTCAGTCCACAGCCAGACGCTGAGAGAGTCTCGCCCTGCCCCAGACCTTTCTCCTGGACCCGCTTGCTACTACGGCAGGGCAGGGCACACTTAAAGCAGCATTGCAAGGGGAGCCACCCTAGGGACTGTTAGAGTGCCCAGTGGTGGGTGGAGTAGGGGGCTTGAAGAACAAAGCGGCAGACGGAGTTGTAAGTGGTGTTTAGCCAAGCATGTAGGCAAGAGGACACAGGAATAGATAGGGGAGCAGTAGTCAAGGAGGGGCAATAGGTTACCTTGTGTGACAGCAAGGCAAGCTTCAGGAGACAGAAACTGTTTGATATGGTAGGTGGCTCCTAATTTTTGGTGGATTTTCTACACAGTGTTATATACATGTTCAGAGAAGGTAAGGGAGGGGTCAAGGGTAACACCAAGGTATTTGAAATAGTGACATTTTCAAGGGGGGGGGCACACTGGGGTGCATACCAGGAGGGAGAAGGAGGTTATAAATACATAAGATGACTCAAAAAGGGGAAGTGATTTTGGTGGGAGACTTCAGTCTTCCTGACATAGTGGAGCCTCCCCGCCACATCATCTACCAGGAGTAGGGACATCCTGAACTCCCTGCAGGGATCGTCCCTCAGATAGCTAGTAATGGAGCCCACCCAAGAGAAGGTGATATTAGATCTGGTATTGACAAATGGGGAAAGTGTGGCCAATGTCACTGTGGGAGACAACCTGGGGACCAGCAACCACCAGTTGGTTTGGTTTCATGTAAAGACTGGATTTCAAAAGAGCCACACTAGGACTAGGGACCTAGACTTCAGAAAGGCCAACTTTAAGGTGTTGGAAGAATACCTAAGGACACCCTGGCTGGGGTGGGGAGATTGAGGAACAGTGAGCAGAAATTAATGTGGGCATTGCAAAGGCTACAAATCTCTGTGCCAGGAAGGTTAGTAAGGGCAGAAGAGACCAATATGGTTTTCTAAGGAGGTAGCGGAAAAGGTAAGAGCAAAAAGAAAGGCATTAAGAGATAAAAAAAAAAAAAGACCCAGAAAGAGGACGATAGAGAGATCTACCAGGAAAAACAAAAAAAAAAAGGTAGGGAGGGCAGTCAGGAGGGCCACAGCATATAGGTAAATATTGCTAAATCTTTGAAGAATGCGGATAAGACTTTCTTTAGTTATATAAATGACAAGTGGAAGACCAAGGGGAAGGAATAGTTAGGTTAAAAGGGGAGGGAGGGGTTTACACAGAATAGGATCACCAAAAGGCAGACACTGAACAAATTTCTGTTAGGTATTCAGGGTGGAAGGGCCAGGCAACGGGTCGATAATTAGGGACAAGGGTTTCAATGGAACGGGAATGAACACAAGCCCCTTCTCATTTGAGAGGGTACTAAGGGAACTATTATGGTTAAGAGTGGATAAGGCAATGGGGCCAGATGGGGTGCACCCTGGGGTATTAAGGGAACTCTGGGAGAGTTGGCTGCACCTTTGACAACCCTGTTTAACCTATCACTGGAAGCAGGGGTGGTTCCAGGGGACTGGAAGAGGGCCCCACTGCACACAAGTGGCATTAGGGAGGAGCCAGGTAAGTACAGAGCAGTCCGCCTAACTTGGGTGGTAGGAAAAGTTATGGAATCACTACTGAAGGAAAGGTTGGTGAAGTACCTAGAGAACAGTGGACTACAGGATCCAAGACATCATGGCTTCTCTGTGGGAAGGTCTTGTCAGACTAAACTGAGTTGTTGATTGGGTTATGAAGGTTGTAGATCAAGGGGGAACAGTGGATGTGGCCTACTTGGATTCAAATAAGGCCTTTGACACCGTTCCCCATAGAAAGTTGATGAGTAAGCTGAGTAGCCTTGGAGTGGGTCCTAAATTAGTTGGATGGGTACAGAGCAGGAGCGTGGTGGTAAATGGTATTCACTCACTGGAAGGTAAAGTGTCCAGTGGGGTACCAATCAATCTAACATACTAATTGCCAGCAGATTAGGCCTTACAGTCTATCGAGTCTGCTCAAACCTCCAATTTCTAGTTGGGTACCAAAGCCCTCCCCCCCCTTGTGTTCCAGAACCCCCCATCCTCCATCTCCCCCCCCCCACCTTGGGCCAGGCCACCATCTGATACATCCGCTTTCTGTGTCTGTCCCACCCTGTCTTGAAGCCCTCCACTGTGGATCTCTGAACCAGCTCGTCAGGCAGCACGTTCCAAGGATCCACCACCCTCTCAGTGAAAAACCTCCTCCTCTTCCCCCCCATCCTTCCACCTTCCAACTTCAAACCATATCAGTTCTTTATTTTTAAAAAGTGCAATTCCAAAGATCAAAACGCTTGTACAAAAGTGATCAATATTTAAAACAGTAATAAAATTTAAACAAGAGCAATGAAAAAATCAGCAATTATAAAACCCCTTCAACCGATTTAGGCTGGATTAGGAAAAGCTATCCCAAATAAGTACATCTTGAGAGTAGACTTAAAGCTCTCGATGGTCAGGCACTCCCTAACCCCATGAGGTAGAGAATTCCACAGGGTAGGGGCCATAAACGCAAAAGAGTGGGCCCCTGAGGTCTTATGTTGAACCCTGGGAATCTCTAATAATCCCTCGTCTGAGGAGCAGAGAGGCAGTACTTGGCCCAGTCCTTTTCAATATCTTTATAAATAGATATTGCAGAGGGTCTGATGAGGAAGACTTGCCTGTTTGCAGATGATACCAAAATCTGCAACAGAGTAGACACACCAGGAGAGGTGGATAGTATGAAGGAAGATGTAAAAAAGCTGGAGGAATGGTCACGGGTCTGGCAGCGGAGCTTCAGTGCAAAGAAGTGCAGAATCATGTACCTGGGGCATAGGAACCCAGTGGTGAAATACCAGCTAGGTGGGGAAGGAGCTGGCAGTGACAAAAACGGAAACATAGAATTTGACGGCAGATAAGGACTGCTTGGCCCACCTAGTCAGCCCATTTCCCTACCTAACGGATAAGCTGCAGATCCTAGTTAAACAGCCTACTTCCTCCTACCCCAGCTAGAATTGCCTTATGTCTGTCCCATGCATTCTTGAATTCCCCTACTGCTTTTGACTCTACGACCTCCTCAGGAAGGCTGTTCCATGCATCTACAACCCTCTCTGTGAAGAAATAATTCCTCACATTACCTCTGAGCCGTCCCCCCTCTATCTTCAAATTGTGCCCCCTTGTTCTTGCACATCTCTTTTTTTTTGAAAGATGCTACCCTCTTGGACTTTGGTGATTCCCTTGAGGTATTTGAAAGTTTCTATCATGTCTCGACTCTCCCTCCTTTCCTTGAGGCTATACATCTTAAGCTCCTTTAGTCTTTCTTCATATGTCTTCTGGTGCAGACCCTGCACCATTTTGGTTGCCCTCCTCTGGACAGCCTCCACCCTGTCTATGTCTTTGTGGAGATGGGGTCTCCAGAACTGTACACAGTACTCCAGATGTGGTCTTACCAACTGTCTGTACAGAGGGTCAACAACTTCCTGTTTTCTACTGGTGATGCCCCTCCCTATGCATCCCAGTATCCCCCCAGCCCTCCTTACTGCCTTCTCACATTGCTGGCCCACCTTTAGGTCATCTGATATGACTACCCCATGTCCCTTTCCATTTTTGTTGTCAGTATCGTACCCCCATTGTGTACTCTTCCTCTGGGTTTTTGTTTCCCAAGTGCATTACTTTGCACTTCTTTGCGTTGAATCTAAGGTGCCATACATTTGACCATTCCTCCAACCTTGCCAAGTCCCTTTTCATCCTTTCCACCCCACCTTGTGTATCAACCCTGTTGCAGATCTTTGTCTCATCTGCAAAGAGACATACTTTCCCTTCCAGTCCCTCTGCAATGTCACTTATAAAGACATTAAAAAGGATCAGCCCCAGTTCTGAACCCTGCGGTACCCCACTAGTAACCCTTCTTTCTTCACTGTGTACTCCATTTACTATTATCTGCTGTGTCCTGTTGTCCAGCCAGCGTTTTACCCAGGCTACCACCCTGGGACCCACTCCCAGGCTGGCTAATTTGTTTATTAATCTTTTGTGCGGGACTATGTCAAATGCCTTGCTAAAGTCTAGGTAGGCCATGTCCACAGCCCCTCCCTGGTCTACAACTTTGGTCACCCAGTCAAAGAAATCGATTAGATTTGTCTGACATGACCTTCCTGCTGTGAATCCATGTTGCCTTGGGTCCTGTGCCCCACTGGCCTCTAGGTACTCAACAGTTCTTTCCTTCAGAAGTGATTCCATCATTTTCCCTACCACTGAGGTCAAACTGACAGGTCTGTAGTTTCCTGCCTCTGTCTTACTCCCACTTTTGTGAAGAAGAATCACATCCGCCCTTCTCCAGTCTTCAGGTACCACACCATTCTCCAGTGATTGATTAAAAAGGGTAGTCAGTGGTGTTACTAGTTCTTCACTTAGTTCTTTTAGAATTCTGGGGTGAATCCCATCAGGCCTCATTGCTTTATCCACTTTCAGTTTTAAGAGTTCTTTCACAACCCTTTCTTCTATGAAAAGACTAATATCAACCCCCCACCCAGAGTGCTTCACTTGACTGGATTAGGTATCTCTCCCTGCTTTTCCATAGTTAATACTGAGCAGTATTCATTCAGTATCCCTGCTTTTTCACTGTCGCTCGCTGCCCAACCACCTTCTCTTTATTCAGCCTCAGTATCCCTGCCTTAGTCTTTCTTTGCTCTCTAATGTTCCTATAAAAGGGTTTATCCCCCTTCTTAACTGAGTTGGCTATCTCTTCCTTGGTTTGGGCCTTTGCTATTCTGACTTCCTTCTGCTTTAACTGTTACAGTTCTCTGTCCTGCTCCTTCTGTGTTTCCTTATGCTTCCTGAATGCTGTCTTTTTCTCCCTTACCTTCCCCGCCACTTCTTTTGAGAACCATAGTGGTTTATTCTTTCATTTTGATGTATTTGCTTCACACAAAGGCTTGTTGCCTCTGTGATGGCGGTTTTGATGTTTCCCCGTTGTTGCTCCACCCCACCTTCTTGCCTGTTTGCTAGTGCTTTTCTGAGGCACTCTCCCATTTTGACAAAATCAGCCCTCCTGAAGTCCAGCACCTTCACTTTTGTGTGGCTTGACTCTACAACTAAGTTTATCGTGAACCACACTGTTTGGTGGTCGCTTGTTCCCAGATGGCTACCCACTTCAAGACCAGAGATCCTCTCTCCGTCCCCATTTGGGAATACCAGGTCTAAAATTGCTCCCTCCCGAGTGGGTTCCAAAACTAGCTGTCTGAGGCACGCCCCCTGTAGGGCATCGAGAATGGCCCTGCTCTTGGATGTGGCTGCAGCAAAGGTGCTCCAGTTAACATCTGGCATATTCAGGACCTCCATCAGCAATATCCCCCCTTTCTCTGCCATCCCAAGGATGCCTTCTATCATTTCCTTGTCTGTTTCCTCCCCCTGAGACGGGGGTCTGCATACAACCCCTGTGCAGATTGTAGAACCATTTCCAGTCTCCAGGGTGACCCACAATGCCTCCTCTCCTCTCTGTTTACCCTTTAGTTATGTTGCTTTGATCCCTTCCCTTACATAGACAGCTACTCCTCCTCCTCCTCTTCTTCCCTCCCTGTCCCTCCTGTAGATTGTGTACCCTGGTTTGTTGACATCCCAGTGATGGTTCTCTGTGTACCATGTTTCTGTGACTGCCAAGATATCCAGGCATCCCTCTTCCATCAAGGCCATCATTTCGGGGAGCTTTTTACCTAGAGTACAGGCATTGGTACTCATTACCCTCCAGAGACCTGGGGGTAATCATACCTGATGACCTGAAGGTGGCTGGACAGTGTGACAGAACGGTGGGAAATGCAAATGGATGCTTGGATGCATAGGCAGGGGTACCTTCAGCAAGAGATGGGAGGTAGTGATGCCACTGTGTCATTGGTGAGACTTCACCTCGAGTACTGTGTGCAATTCTGGAGGGCCCACCTAGGAAAGGACATAAAAAGGGTAAACACAGTTCAAAGGAGGGCAGCCAAAATGGTGTGGGACCTGCATCCTGTGATGAAAGGCTCAGGGAATTAATCATGTACTCACTGAAAGTGAGAAAGGAGAGTGGAGACATGATAAACATTTAAATATCTCACAGGTATAAACAAAGTACAGGAGGGGAGCATTTTCAATCACAAGAGATGGTCAAGGACAAGGGGTCATTCTATGAAGCTGGGGGGGGAGATAAAGGGAAATATGAGGAGGTGGTTCTTCACTGAAAGGGTGGTGGATGCTTGGAACAGCCTCCCCGAGGAGGTGGTGGGGGCCAAGACAGTTGTGTGTTTCAAGAACGCATGGGATAGACATAAGGGGGATCTTGGAAGCAAGGCGGAGGGGGGGGATAATCTAATGCAGGGTGGGGCCTGAGGTGGTACTGTAGGCAGGTGATAGGGCAGACTGGGTTGGCCAGTGGTCCTTTTCTGCCATCAAATTCTATGTTTCTGTGTTACCTCAAAAAGCATGGTGGGACGCATGCACTGTCTCTGTGCAGGGAAGCTCTCACATATGGACCATTGTGCTCCGCCTCAAGGCCGACCTGCTGACCATTCATGTGGCCGGAATGGCTATTCGGCTGGCAGGCATCCTCGGCCATCTGGGGGAGATGTTTCACGAGTGGTCTCTTCACCAAGAGGTAGTCGACCATCTGTTCTCCCAGGGAGGCACCTTTCAGGTGGGCCTGTTTGCCTCTCCCGGGAGAATGCCATGCTGAGGCTGTTTTGTGCCCACCCCCCTCAGCAGGGAACGCTGCAGGGAGATGCCTTCGTGAGGCCCTGGACCCCGGGCCTCCTCTGTGCCTTCCTTCCCTTTCCTGTGAACCACAAAGTCCTGATCCAAAGTTCAGAGGGACAAGGCACAGATGATTGTGGTGGCTCCCGACTGACCACGCCAGTTCTGGTACCCCGATCTCCTCAGCCTCAGCAGCAGGTCTCCATGGCATCTGCCACTTCGCCTGAACCTGCTCTCATGCTCTCAGGGAGAGGTCCTCCACCCAGACCTTCAATCCCTGCCTGCAATAGCCTGAGCGGCTAAAGTTCCAGGCTCTGGGTCTCTCCAGTGAGGTGTTCCATGTAGTGGAGGCCTCTTGGAAGGAGTCAACTTGTCGATGCTGTGCCTTTAAATGGAATAGAGTCTCCATTTAGTGCCAGGGCAAGAGTTTGACCCTCTGTCCTGTCCTGTGGCTACATCCTCTATTACCTATGGTCCTTCTCTCAGTTGGGCCTTTGGTTGATGACCCTCAAGGAGCACCTGGCAGCCATCTCTGCATACTGGGCATGGGCTGGTATGCTGACGGTGGCACAGGAGAAGGTGATCAGATGCTTCTTTAAGGGCCTTGACCACACTGTCTGGTGCGTGAACCACCACCGCCACCTTGGGACCTGTTGCTGGTGTTGGCAGTGCTCATGGGCAAGCTATTCGAACTAATGCACAAGTGTGAGATGTCGCACCTGTCGTAGAAGACTGCCTTCTTGGTGGCGTTCTCGGTGGAGTCTCCTTACCTGGTTTTCCACAGGGACAGGGTTGTTCTTCGCCCCAACCCGAAAGTTCCTTGCGATGGTTGTCTCTGAGTCTCACGTTAACCAGGAGATCAATCTCCTGGTGTACTTCATCAACCACACCTCGGAGACTGAGCACAGGCTCCATACTCTGGACCTGAGGTGAGCGCTTGCCTATTATAAGGAGCACACGGCTGGAGTTCGGGAAAAGGTTCACCAGCTGTTTGTCACCTATGCTGAAGCCGCACCTGGCAGACTTGTCAGCTAAGCGGACGATTGGCAGGTGGATAGTCTCCCACGTCGACCTCTGCTATAGGTTGGCTGGTAGGGAGAATCCCGTAGGGCTTAAGGGCTCATTCCACTAGACATACTGTTGCTTCGGTGGCTGCTTCCAGGGACATCCTTATCCAGGAGATCTGCAGGATTGCTACCTGGAAGTCAGCACACACCTTCATTTCCCTTTACCATGTCGACCTTGAGTCACGCCGGGATGCTGGATTTGTGTGCTTGGTTTTCCAGTCTCTGCCCCCTCCAGGAGAACTTCTAGGAGTCTGCTAGAAGTTTGAATAGTACACCATATCCATGCCCTTAGAAAAACAAGTTACTCACCTGTAACTGTAGTTCTAGGATTGGTATGTGGTGTACATCCACACAACCCACCCGACCTCCCCTGGCAAGAGACGCATTGCTCTGGCTTCCAGCTGGTCAGATCAGACGTCACGAGGTAGTGCTGAGGAGGATACCACCCGGGTGGGTAGGAGGAGCTATCTTGAAGACCTTCCAGCAAGTCTTAAAGGGAAAGAAATTCTGCTAGAAGTGTGGGTGTACACCATATACCACTCTGAGAACTACAGTTACAGGTGAGTAACCTTTTTTTTATGTACAATATATTTTGCATATTTATTTTTTTATTGCAATTGTTTCACCAGGTAAGGCACACTGAGCAACAAGATGCTCGTCTCCCAGTGCAACTTGGGGGGGTGAGGTACACAGTACACATGGATATGATAACATGCAGGTTATCAAGTGAACAGTTAACAGAAGCAAATAAAAAGTAGCATAAGGATACACGATTGCATGAATATACAAGCAGCTCACATTGAATGCTTAGGATATTATAGTATCAAATAATTTTTGTGACAAGAAGCAGCAGACAAGGTAAATTAGCACAGTAGTAACAGCTGTAACTGAGGACGTATATCACAGTTATGCAGTTATACACAGTACATAGGGCAAAGTAGGCCCAGGACATAAGTGCAAGGTTGGGGTTATATGCCAGCTTCCGTAGCAAGGCTAAGGCCACTGGTCAGGCATTGGGGAGGGGATAGTGGGGCATGGCAGGTTTAGGGAAAGGAGCAATTTGTAGTAAGGAAGTTTGCTAGGGTGGTAGAAGAAGAGTAGGAAGAGGAGGAGTGCCGAATTTGCGGTGGGAGGGCGTTCCAGAGCTTGGGTAGCCGGTGTGAGAAGGCAGCTTGACCGGCAGAGGTCTCCCACCTAGGGACTGAAAGTTGGTGGGAGTCACTGGATGTAAGATGATAGGAGGGGGTGGGGCATCTGTGAGCACGGTGGCAAGGTTGGAGGGGATGGAGACAAGTTTAGCACAGTGAGAGATGCGGCGGTTTTCGAGGGACGGTAGTGCCAAGGCTCGGTAGAGGTCGCAGTGGTGGGTGAGGGGTGAGGCATCGAGAGCAAAGCGGCAGAAGGCATTATAAAGTGTGTCCAGTTTAGATAGGGTAGACTTGGGGGCTGCACTGTATACAGTGTCGCAGTAGTCGATGGAGGGCAGTATCATCTTCAGGACCAGTTCACGTTGGACTCTGGGAGGGAGGCTGCTGCGGTTCCTATATAGTGCCCTGAGCATGGGGCATAGTTTTTTTGAGATAGCATCGATGTGGTCAGAGAAGGAGAGATGGCTGTCGAGCCAGACCCCCAAGTAACTGAACGAGGAGACATCTTCAAGTTTTTGGCCATCCAGGGTGGTGAAGTAGGGAAGGGAGGGGAGTCTTACCAGGCGTTGTCGTATGCCGAAGATCATAGTGACAGTTTTTTTTTTCATTTTGGGCTGGTGAGAGCTAAACCATTGCTGTACCTTGTCAGCTTGGAGGTTTGATTGTACCGCATCAGGGGCAGAGCCAGAGTACTAGAGTACAGTATCATCTGCATACATGTGGATTGAGGAAGTAGAGCAGATGAGTGGCAGGTCGTTTAGGAATATAAAGAACAGAATGGGACCAGAACCGACCCCTGTAGGTGTACCGATAGTTAAGGGAAGGGGGGGGGGGGTGAAGATCGCATTTGAGACTCTAATGGACTGAGTTCTATCAGAGAGGTATGATCTGAATCAGTTTGTGGCTGCGCCAGAGAGGCCTGATTCAGCGAGACTCGAGAGCAATATGGGGTGGGAGACTGTGTCGAAGGCTTTTGCAAGGTCGACAAAAACTGCTGACGTGATCAGTCCACTGTCCATGCCTGTCAGGATAGTGTCTGTAAGCCTTATCAGGGAGGAGGAGGAGGTGGAGAGTCCCTTCCTGAAGCCAGACTGAAATGGCATGAAGAATTTGGAGTCAGCGAGGAAGGAGGTAAGTTGTGTGAGCGCAAGGTGCTCTTGTAGTTTTGCTAGGGCTGGGAGGAGGGAGCTAGGGCGGTAGTTAGAGGGGGAGGTAGAGGCACCTCCTTTTGGCAGAGGGATGACAATGGCATGCTTCCATGCATGGGGGACAGCAGCTGCAGCAAAGGATTGGTTTAGGGGTTTGGCAAGCGGAGTTGCTATAGCGGAGGCGTATAGGTATAGAAGTTTGGGGTCTAATTCATCCAGGGATTTGTCTCTTGAAGGGTTGAAAGTAATGCATCTAGGGCCTCAGTTGCAGAGATGTCTTTGAAGGAAAAGGAGCGAGGCCTAGTCTAGGTCTTTGTCTGTAGGTGGTGCGAGAGGTGTAGTGTTGGGCAGGGAAGAGAGGAGGGTGGCAGCACAAGTGGAGAAGTACACATTGAACTCAGTGGTGACTGCTGTGGGCTCTGATAGGAGAGAGGTATTAACATTTAGCATTGGCGTGGGATTGGTAGCCGGTGGGGTGAAAAGGGGGTGAATGACCTTCCAGAATTTTGAGGGTTTATTTAGGTTTGACTGGAGGGAGCTGCTGCATATCATTGTTATATGGCAAAAAAGAAATCATGTCTATGTAGTACAATGCTATTCTTTTGTGTGGCTGAAGGAAAAGAAACTTAATAAAGCAAAAGTAATAAAAAGAAGAAATTCCTTCAGACTTTCGCACTTTCCTTTTCTGTTCTGATGTTGTCGTGGGGAATCGGCACTTCTCACTCCAGGGGGGTCCTTTAGTATCTGTAACAGTATGCAGTAAGCTGGCTAGGTTGAGCTGCCTCAGAAGTGACATTTATGATAATGAAGCAAATGAATTAGCCAGTCAGAAGGGGGGGGGTGTGCTAAGTGGAGCTTGCCCTGAGGACCCCAGAATTTTTTCTCCGCCTGACTGAGTAATGCTGCCTCTGGGGGTGCTCTCTCACTTTTGGCCAAAAAGAAGTACTCCTCCAAAATGTTCTTGTTTTTTCATTATTTGTGCTGAGTTTGTGAGTATTTCTTTGTTTTTTACTTCAAGTTTCATTTTTTTTAGCAGTTCCCGCCAGTTTCCGAGAACCGCATTTTCCTACTTTTACCGCGGTTCCTTTTAGTTATTTCTGAAGTAAAAAAAATAGCCTCTGGTGTTTTCAACAGTATTTTATTTTAGTTTGCTAGTGGTTCCCATTTTCTAGAGGAAACTCTAATTTTTCTTCCTTTTGTTCTACTTTTTACTTCAGAAAATCATGGTTCTTTACCGTGAGGGAACCGACTGTTAGTCTGTATTGTTCCCAGTTGGGAACATATTTTTTTGGCCATTTCTGACAAATTGGTATGTCAGAAAAACCCAAGAACAGGACTGGACCTACAGGTTTTAAAAATTGTCCAAAGTGTCATAAAATTGTGGCTAAAGCAGACAGCCATGACTTGTGTTTACAGTGTTTAGGTCCAGACTGTTGCTGTGTTCTGTGCTCTAAATTTTGTTCAAAAACAGTTTTAAAAAGAGAGACAAAAGACTGAAATTTATGGCTTTTCAGTCTGCTTCCCCCTCTGCTAAAGCTTCTGAAGAGGGGTCCTCTTCTCAAGTTAAATAAAAAAAAAAAAATTCCCAGAAGGACTCCTCTGAGAATAAGTCAAATAACAATGGTGACCAGCCAAAAAAAGAGACATGGGGAGCAGGTCACTGATTCAGTGCCGCTAAAAAAAAATTTAAAGAAAAACATACCACTGCCCCTCCCACGTGAAGGCAAGGGAAGACGCCAGTGGCACAAAAACATAAAGAAAAAGAAAACAAAAAAAAGTCAGTCACTTAAAGAGAATGACAAAGTCTCTGACTTAGAAAAAGATTTCCTTCCACCCCCGGTTTAAAGAAATGGCCAAGGCTTGGTACCTTTACCAAACTATACAGAGTATGGGCAATATCTTCTGTGCCCCCTCTATTCCTGTGCACCATAGTACTTTTGTCCCAACTTTTGGTCCAGAATACTACTATGGTGTGGGTGATGGTGATGGTGATGAGTCTGAAGGCCAGCCCCTGGAGCCTGATGTTTCACCGGACCAGGAATTTGGCACTTAACCAAATGGCTAGGAGGATATTTCCTCTCTAGTTACTTTTCTGCAGCACATGGTGGATGCCCTGAACCTCCCTACCCAGGAGACCACCAAGGGTGAAGAGGAGGATGAAGACTATAGAGAGATGATGGGTCTTCCACCTCCAAAAAAGATAGCGTTACCTATTTACAAATCTGAGATTACTGCTGGCCGTGCCCGCCTGCTGTCCTGACCCACCCGCAAACCCAAGCCCATAGCCGAAGACCATCAGGTACGTAGCTCCTCGGTGCCGGGATTGAAAACTGTGCCACCGATTGGACTTTCAACAGCTGGGTCTGTCCTACTGAGTGACTCTCGGCTGTGCTGCCTGTTGTTGGGCTTTGCCGGTCCTGGCAAATACATTGCTTTATTTTCTATTGCTCCTATAATTACTTAAACCTTTGTTGACATTTCTCCCGCCGCCCCCGGCACTCTTTAAATCCACTTCTCCCCACTTAATCGCTGCCTACTTTCACTCTCTCTCCCATGGCACACACCCATTTTAAAGGGAAAGTGCCTATATATCCTAGCTCTATTGTTCTTTGAATCCTGACTTCTGTACTTCCAAAATACATACCCACCTAAGATGCCCACAATCTGGGGTATGACCAGGTGTCACAGCCTTATCATCCCTAGCTAGCCTAACCACTCTGATAGCTGTTGATAATGGAAAGTCTCCTCCCCCACCATGGTCTCTCATATCGCCCAGTCCTGTATATCGACCACTAGGTATAACTGTGTCTTGATGAAATATTTAAGGCCCGTCCTTCATGCAAACAGATGCCACAAGAGCATAGCTTGATTACCCCTGCTCCAGTAGCTATTGTGGAGTTCCTAAAAAAAAATTGCTACTGGACTACTTGCAATGAATATTGTAGACTTTCCAGACTCAATTATTCATGTAATATCAAGTCTTACTGGAAACATCTTCTGAGAAGGTTGATAATCATCCTTCTGCTACTGTCAGGTAACGTGCACCCTAACCCTGGTCTACCTAGGACAGTGACAAAGGAGGCATATGACAGTATTAAAATTGCATCCCTTAATATTTGTATCCTGATGCCTAAACTCCCTCAGTTTCAGGCCTGGGTAGCGCAGAACAATCCGGACATTATTTTAGTTACAGAATCATGGCTATCCCCGAAGATACCCGATTCTTTGGTATCCTTGGACGGCTGTAACATATTTCGTCTGGACAGGCTGTCCAAACGCGTGGGTGGTTGTCTTGTGTACCTGCGAACGAAACTCAAAGGCCAAATAATGCCAAATAGCCTGTCAACAAAAGAGGCCCAAATTCTATCACTGAAGCTCACAATAAGTTGTCCATCTAAAAATCTACTATTCACAACTTTCTGCTTACCTCCCAGTGGCCAAGGAAAAGGTATGGAGCAGTTCAGTATTTTCATAAAGCAATGCAACTACAACTGGGAACATATTTTCGTGGGGGACTTCAACACAAATTGGCTTGTACAGGACACTGTCAATACAAGAGACCTTTTAGCCAGCCATTACCTTACTCAGTTGGTAACAGAACGAATGAGAGAAAACTACCACATAGGCACCTCAACACTAATTGACTGCCTACTCTCCACATGTTCAGAGCATATAGCCAACATCTCTGTGCACCGTAAGTGATCACTCCCCAGTGTCCTTCACGTGATCTGACAAGTACCAGAAAAGCCCCCCTCAGTGTTTGTTTGTTTATTTATTGATTGAAATGTTTCACCAGGAGTGGCACACTGAGCAAAAAGATGTTCGTCTCACAGTGCGTAATCTGGGGTACAGAGGAGGAGTGTACATGATACATAGCAGCTGAGTTGCACATTGGAGTCATGAATTAAGAGTGACATTACATGCTTTGTTACATAAATAAGAGTGACATTACATGCTTTGTTACATGAATAAGAGTGACATTACATATTTTGTTTAAGTACATACATGCCTACATTACTAGCATTAAACTGAATTATAGTTACACAATGCTGACAACTTAGAACTTGTTGCCTTGAAGTCTTTAAGAACAGGGGAGTGGGGATTAGGTCTGGATAAGTTACACTATACATAGACGAATGTACTGACTAAGGGAAGACGTTTGACAGGGAGATAAGCAGACGTGCAGTATGGGGCAAGTGTGTGGGTTGGTAGAAAAAATATGTGGCAGCCTTTGTGGTTGATTGCTAAGTCACTGGTCAGGCTGCGTAAGGTGAAGTGGGAAATAAGGGGGGGGGTAGAAGCAGGAAGGGGGAGGAGGTCAGGGGCATGCACAGTTTGCCGCATAGAAGTTTATGAGGGCAGAGGCTAGAGAATGCCTGGAGGAGGAATGGTGGATTTGGGCCAGCAGGTCATTCCAGAGCTGAGGGAGATGGTAGGAGAAGGCTGACTGGCCTGCAGAGGTCCGTCGGTGAGGGATTACCAATAGCCGGGGAGACAGTAGACCTGAGAGCATGAGAAGGGGTTGGTGGAGAGGATAGGGAGGAGGTGCGGTGGGACGGACGGGAACCGAGCCAGAAGTTAGAAGCAAATTTAGCACTGTGAAGTAGTCACCGGTTGCTCTGGGATGGTAGGGCCAGCGAATGGAAAAGCTCACAGTGGTGGGTACGAGGGGGGGCATCGTGGGCGAAATGGCAGCATTGCAGAGGGGGTCCAGTCTGGATAGGGTGGACTTGGGGGCAGAGCTGTAGACTATATTGCAGTAGTCGAAGGAAGGTAGTATCATTTTCTGAACGATTTCGCGTCTCACAGATAACGGGAGACAGCTGCGATTTCTATAGAGAGCGCCAAGCTTAGGGCACAGTTTTTTCTGGATAGCGTCCATGTGGGTGGAGAAGGAAAGGTCAGTCAAGCCAGACTCCTAGGTACCTAAAGGAGGACACGTCTTCAAGGTCTGTACCATCAAGGGTATGGAAGATCAGTGGTGAGATAAGTCTGGATAGTCACTGCCTAGTGCCGAAAGTCAAGGAGACTGTCTTCTTGGCATTGAGGGAGAGTTGGTAAGAGTTAAACCAGAGCTGTACCTTGTTGAAATCAGTTTGGAGACTGGAGGCAACTTCCTCATGGGTCCAGCCAAGGTAAAGAGGACTGTCATCTGCATACATATGTATTGAGGTAGTACAGCAAGTTTTTGGCAGGTCATTTAGTAGGATGGAAAAGAGAATAAGGCTGAGCACTGAGCCATGGGGAACACCAGTGGCAATAGGGAGTGAGGGTGAGGTGGAGTCAGCTATTTTTACAGACTGGGTTCTGTCTTACAGGTAGGCTCTGAACCATTTAGTGGCCATCGCAGATAACCCAGCATCAGATAGGCAAGATAACGGGGTGGGATACAGTGTTGAAAGTTTTGGCTATGTCGACGAAGATGGCTGATGTAATTAGACCTTTGTCCATCCCCGAGAGGATGGAATCAGTGAGTCTTAGTAGGGAGGTGGTGGTAGAGTGGTTTTTCCTAAATCCGGACTGGAAAGGTGTGAAGAAGTTGGATTCAGAGAGGAAGTGGGAGAGTTGTGAGAGCACGAGCTGTTCCTGGAGTTTCGCAAGGGCGGGGAGAAGGGAGATGGGGCAGTAATTTGCAGCGTTAGTGGGGTCTTCTCCTTTTGGTTGTGGTAGGACTGTGGCTCCTTGGGAATTGATTCAGTGGCAAATGAAAGGTTTAGCAGGGCGGCGAGGGGAGAAGCTATGGCCGGGGCAGATAGGAAGAGGAGTCTGGTGTCTAGACCGTCAGGTGATTTTCCCTTAGCGGGGTTCAGGGTGAGGAGGGCATCTAAGGTTTCCATGGGAGAGATGTGCCTGAAGGAGAAGGTGTTCAGGCCGGGTGGTGTAGGGGTTTCAGCTCGGTGATTGGGCCGGGTTACTGCTGGAAGGGAGGCCAGGAGGGTTGTTGCACACGTGGTGAAGTAGAGTTGAACTCTGAGTCAACCGACAGGGGGTCTGAGAGGAGAGTCCCTTGTGAGAGAGGGGGATTTGTTTGGGGGAGGAGTTGATGACTTTCCAAAATTTAGAAGGACTACCAAGATTGGCGTTAGGTGTTGTTAAAATATTCAGCCATGGCTAATCGGGTGGCCTTGGTGCACTTGTTTCGGAGCATGCGGTAGGTGGTGATGTCGCCTGGGAAGAGCGTAGTTTTGTAATTTCACCACGCCTTGTCTCGGGCATTTTGGCATGCTGTTAGCTCGGTGGAAATCCAGGAAAGGTGAGTCCCTCAGACTCTAATGCGGCGCAGGGGGACATGTTTATCCCAGACGCTAAAGAAGGTGTTCCGGGAGTGTGTAAGGGCACCATCCATGTTATTACTTCTAAGGTAGAGGTTCCAGTTAGAGTGAGCTAGTTCTTCCAGGAGGGGGTGAGGTGTAGAGTTTTGTATGACCATTGGAATAGAAAATTGGGAGGGGATTTAATCTGATGGATTTTGCGGACTAGGTAGGTGATATGTTGGTCGCTTATGGAGTCTGGAAGCAGGCCGGAGCTGACGACCTGGTGGGGGTGAGAGGTGAGAGCCCAGTCAAGTAGGGAGTGAGTGCCAGTCTTGGGGTTTGAGCGTGTCGATTCCGAGATGGTTTGGGTAAGATTGAGAGCTGTTATCTTGGAGCGAGCTTTGTTAAAAGCGGGGGATGGCCAGTTGTGATTAAAGTCCCCCATAATATAAAGTTCACTCGACGGGGCTATGGATGCTAGGTGGCTTAGGAGGCCGGTGACTGTTGTGGTCGGGGTGCCAGGGCAGCAGTAAATACCAGCCACATAGATAGGGAGTGAGAAAGGAGGGGACGGTTTGAGCATAAGGAGTTTGTAGACTTGGGGCTCTGATTTAGCGAGTGTGACAGAAAAATGTAAGTCTGAGTTGGTGTAGATAGCCACTCCTCCGACTCGGGTGGGTTGGTCTTGCCGAGTGATATTAAAACCTGGAATGGCGATGGCTGCTTCCTGAAGGTTTGGGTTTAGCCAGGTGTCAGAAACGATGATAATGTTGGGGGCATGGTGTGTGGCTAGTACCTGGAGCAGATTGAGCTTGGGGGCTAGGCTTCGAATGTTTAGGTGGAGTAATCGTAGTCCCTGGGGGAGGGAGCCAGCCTGAGTATCAGTGGTGGCCTTGACGGGGGTTAATCATTGAGTTAGAAGGACAGGGGGCTGGTGCTGGGCCAGGGTTTGGGTGTATGTCCCCTGCTGCAAGGAGTAGTAAGGCAAGGGTTAAGTGGTGACGAAGTATGTAAAAACACCATGATTTGGGCAAGCGCCGCTTAAGAGTAGCTTAGGGCATACAGCGGGAAGCACGGGAGGTAGTTTGGTGGAGGGTAACCAAAAGGCAGTCATAGGTGTAGAGCGGGGGGCTCATAGGAAGCAGGACCAGGTAGTGGCTGGAAGAGATGCAGTGGCCATTTGGGGCGTGTGTAGGATGGGTTAATTCAGCCTGAGAGGGGAGGAGCAGGATAGCAACTTATAGGAGGTGTTTGGTGGGGGGTAAGCAGAATGGGAAGGAGGAGATCAGGAGTAGATTCCTTGTTGTCTGTGCCATAACTGATAGTGCACAGATTATGCCAGTGATGCGTAGGAGAGAAGAGGAGTGGCTGCAAGGATCACTAGGATGACAGCTAGGGGGAGGGCGGTAAGTAGGAGAGATGATACTAGGCGCCAGTGGAATTAGAGCAGGTAATAGGGGTGGGGCAAGTAGTGTATTTAATAGGTGGCCTGGGAGGGACAAAAAACAGGCGGACTATGAATTTGGTCCACAGCTGTCGACTGCTAAAGGCAATCCGACTGTAGGGCTCCAAGCGCCGTACAGCAGCTTGGCTGGCATGGTCTAGAAAGGCGCACCAATCGGAAGTTTAGGGCTGCTCGCCAGTCCAATCATGGGCCGCCAAGTCGGCAGGCGCACCAATCAGGGAGGTGATGAAAGCTGTGCGGCTCGGGTGTTCTGGTGGTATTACCTGTGAGGCTGGTCTGGGAAGCAGGACCAGGAAAGGCGGCTGAAAATATCACGGTGGGCTCGGCAGGCGCTGAATGCGCCGGGATGCAGCGCAGCTCAGGCGCGGGCGCCATCTGCGAGGGAAAGGGAAACAGCGTTCAAGATACAGGGCCCTAAAAAAAGGTCAATTAAATCATCTTAAGCAATTTCTAAAAATGGTAAACTGGTCCCATTAGATAATATCCTGGATGCTAACATGGCCTTTGATTATTTTACATCTGTCTTTAATAAAGTGTGTGACATCTTCGCGTCCTACAAGTCCTCAAAACTAAAAGAAACCTTTAACCCATGGTTGTCAGGTTCTATCATAGAACAACTCAAACATCAAGACAACCTATGGCACAAGGCCCAGGCTACCGGAAGCATGTCCGGCTTTACCACCTATAAAGCAGCAAGGAATAAATGCACAAGACTGGTCAGAAATGCGAAAGCAGACTTCTACAAAGAAGAACTGAGCAGGATCTGGGGTAATGGTAAATTATTTTGGAACAACCTAAAAACCCTTACCAGTAAGGAATCCAAGGCACATACAGACCTGATTATCACAGAATCTGGCACCTTACAGGAGCCAAAGGACTTCACGAATGCTTTCAACCTGGCTGTCACGGATCTCAGTTCTGTATTACCCCAGGAGTACCTGGCTAACCCACCGCCAAAAAAGTGAACTAGCAGTGACTCGCACCCAGCCCATAACACAGGAAAACCATTGTTTTATTTCCAGCAAATCTCTATATTGAGAGCCATAAAATATATTAAGAAAGTACTGGGAAAAACCAGAATGGCCAGTGACATGTTGAACATGAAACTAATTGCTCTCACACTCGATGAAATAGCCTTACCCCTCGCCAAACTCTTTAATATATCACTCAGAACTGGAGTCTTCCCAGATAAATGGAAGATTGCACATGTCACACCAATTTTCAAAAATGGAGACAGGAGTGGGTGGCCTAGGAAATTATAGACCTATTTCTGTACTCCCACCTCTTTCAAAGGCACTTGAAAGAATTGTAGCAGATCAGGTGGTTGAATACCTCAACAAATATAGTCTACTGTGTGTGCAACAGCATGGTTTCAGAAAACAAAACACCGTCCGGCTCTTGTTGAATACACCACCCACCTGTATGACACTCTTGACAGTGGCGAGTCTGTAGGGTTTATTTTCATAGACCTTACAAAAGCCTTTGACACTGTGACCCACCATTTACTTCTCAGAAACCTTGTGTCATTAGGACTGTTGTATGACACTGTCAATTGGTTCAGAAGTCATCTGTCCCACAGGACACAATGTGTGAAAATAGCTGGAGTTATATCAGAAGCCACTTTACCTAGCCTACAAATGCCCCCCTCCCCCCAACCCCATTGCCTGATAAAGCCTGTATCAGGCTGCTCCTAAACCCCTCAGGTCACACTTCGGCAGTAACTCCACTGTTCTATGTAGTTGATGATATTACCTTATAAAACACACTTTTGGAAACTATATATTGTTTTATCTGTATTGTATGTTCAGTGATTGTGTTATCAGATTTCTGTTCCACCTGTTGCTGTTGTTTCTGTGATACGCTGATTTGTATTTCTGTACTCTCGAGACCTGGAGCCTGCATGGGATAGACCTAAAGGAATTCTGGAGGTCAGTGGTAAGGGGCAACAGGCTTCTAGGGAAACATAAAGTGAACTTACAAGCTCAAATGGGCAGACTAGGTGGGCGTGAGCCTTATCTATAACACTGTCCTATGTATCTATGTAAAGAGCCTTCTAGTGCCCAAAGGTATTAATCCAATTATTGAGATAAATAAACTACTACTCCAGACCCCCCACTTCTTTGCCTGGAGTGGACAAAAAAAGTTGACAGAAAATATCAGCTGGCAAGACATGATGCTGAATTTCTGTATGTTCACCTAAGTTATGAGGGACTAGTGCAGGCTTCAGCTTGTGACGAGGCTAAAGTCCCGTTATCCCACTCAGCCTC
Source organism: Neoceratodus forsteri (assembly GCA_016271365.2). Classification (NCBI taxonomy): domain Eukaryota; kingdom Metazoa; phylum Chordata; order Ceratodontiformes; family Ceratodontidae; genus Neoceratodus; species Neoceratodus forsteri. Next base: position 346,292,758 of record CM057455.1, read on the forward strand.
TTGAGAGTCCAGAAAATGGATTCTATGGCAAAGAAATTGTATACCATAGCGTCTTTACTTTTGCACCTGTCTACTTATTTGGCATACTCTGCCAAATGTCAGAAGGACTTGTGGAATTCTGTTTGGGCCATCTTGAACCAGACGTCAGACAAGATGGTACAGGATATTGCTTAAACTATGAACACTGGACTAGAGGCCACTAAGTACCAATGTCATATGGCCGTGGACAATAATGATGCAGCTACCAGAGTCCTGGCTCAAGCCATTTCACATAGACGCCTGGCCTGGTTAAGAACTACAAATTTAACTCAGGATACCCAGTTCAAAGCTATGGACTTCCCCTGTGAAAATAACTCCCTTTTTTGAGGCTAGGACTGAATCATATGAAGAAGGTGGAAGAGTATAAGACCACCTATGAGAGCAATGCCGCTAAAAAGAAAGCCTTTGCTTCCCAAAAGATCCAGTACAGAGGAAACGGAGACAGAGGATTCTGTCCTAGGGCATTTTTCCCCATACTAGTACCCATGGATTACTCTCAAATGAGAGGTTTCTTCAGAGGAAGAGGCAGGAGGGGTCAGCGAAGAGCTACATAGAAACATAGAATTTGATGGCAGATAAAGACCGCTTGGCCCACCCAGTCTGCCCATTTCCCTACCTAATGGATAAGCTGCAGATCCTAGTTAACCTGCAGCCTACTTCTTTCTACCCCCACCCCCTAGAATTGCCTTATGGCTGTCCCATGCATTCTTGAATTCAACCACTGTTTTTTACTCCACAACCTCCTCCAGAAGGCCATTCCATGCATCCACAACCCTCTCTGTGAAAAATACTTCCTTACATTACCTCTGAGCCGCTCCCCTCCATCTTCAAATTGTGCCCCTTGTTCTTGCACACTCTTTTTGAAAGATGCTACCCTCTTGGACTTTGTTGATTCCCTTGAGGTACTTGAAAGTTTCTATCATGTCCCCCTCCTCCTTTCCTCGAGGCTGTACATATTAAGCTCCTTTAGACTCTCTTCAGATGTCTTCCGTGTAGACCCTGCACCATTTTAGTTGCCTCCTCTGGACAGCTTCTATCTTGTCTATGTCCTTGCAGAGATTGGGTCTCCAGAACTGCACACAGTACTCAGATGGGGTCTCACCAGCTGTCTGTACAAAGGATAACAACTTCCTGTTTTCTACTAGTGATGCCTCTCCCATGCATCCCAGTATCCCCCAGCCCTCCTTACTGCCCTCTCACATTGCTTGCCCACCTTTAAGTCATCTGATATGACTACCCCATGTCCCTTTCCATTTTTGTTGTTGTTAGTATTTCACCCCCCATTGTATACTCTTACCATGGGTTTTTGTTTCCCAGGTGCATTACCTTGCACTTCTTAGCATTAAATCTAAGCTGCCATACATTTGACCATTCCTCTAACCTTGCCAAGTCCCTTCTCATCCTTTCCACCCCACCTTGTGCATCAACTCTGTTGCAGATCTTTGTGTCATCTGTGAAGAGACATACTTTTCCTTCCAGTCCCTCTGCAATGTCGCTCACAAAGACATTGAAGAGGACCGGTCCTAATACTGAACCCTGCGGCACCCCACTAGTAACCCTCCTTTCTTCAGAGTGGACTCCATTTACTATTACCCTCTGTGTCCTATTCTCCAGCCAATTCTTTACCCAGGCTATCATCTTGGGACCCACTCCCAGGCTGGCTAACTTGTATATTAATCTGTAATGTGGGCCTGAGTCAAATGCCTTGTTGAAGTCTAGGTAGGCCATGTCCACAGCCCCTCCCTGATCTACTACTTTGGTCACCCAGTCAAAGAAATCTATTAGATTCGTCTGGCATGACCTTCCTGCTGTGAATCCATGCCACTCCTGGACCTTCTACCCAGTCTTAGCCTTGACTTCAGCAACCAGGTCGCCTCCCCTCTCCCAGTAGGGGGCAGACTGTCCCACTACCTCCAGTTTTGGAATCACATTACCACAGACAAGTGGGTCCTGTAAGTAGTGGAAGGGGGCCTATCACAACCCCGCTCAGCAGGTCAGGCCCTCTGCTCCCACAATGCCAACCTCTGAGTGCAGTACGGTGAACAGGATAACAGAACAGGGTAACCCTCCTGTCTGTTTTGTGGGTCCGAATCACCTTTGGTCTCAGGTTCTGGAGGGATTCAAACTGTCAGCCTCTTGCTAGCATACCCAACTGTACAGGCTCAGATAATTCTGCTCTTCGGGGAATGCCAGATATCTTTCGCCTATGGGCACCTAACCAGGTATACAAAATGAACCCTTAAAAACTCTCTGAAAGACCTTAGATAAATTCTTACCTTTTCCCAGTTTGGTATACCATTAAGCTTATGAACAGTGTTCTCAAAATCTTAACCATCCATGCATCACAGGCAAAAAGGAAGGACTTGGAAGACACAGGCAGTCTCTTTAAAATAAGAGGCTTTACTTAAAATGAATAAAATATGTAAAATGTAACCACAGAACAATACATCACTAAACATACAATCAGTTAACCAGGTAAGATGAAGAGGATAATGGCTGGGGATCGGGTGATAACTACGCTGTAATCACCTCAAGTGGTTGCTAGGGCAACATGGTAAACCTCGAGAGCGCAGCTCGAGAGGTTTACTGTAGCTCTAGCAACCACAAGAGGTGATTTCAGCGTGGTTGTCACCTGATCCCCAGCCATCATCTTTTATAGTGTATGGTCAAAAAGACACTGTTTGCATTCTGTGTGTGAGAATTATGGAACTCTGGTGCATTCTTTTTTGTTATGCCACTGTTTGGAAGTTCGGAATTGTGGTTAACTTTTAAAATTCTAAACAGTGCATAACAAAGCTGTGTGACTGCTGATTATGGTGGTTAATAGGCACTTACTATACATTATACAAACATAAACTCCTACCACAATACACTTAGACTTGTCTATCTAATGTATACCCTCTTACAGTGCTTTAGTAAGCTGCTGTTTCAAGAGAGTCCAAACAGGAATGTGTTTTAAGTGGAAATACAGAATACAGTTAAACTGTCTCTAAACCTGCCCCTTCCATGATGTCACCTAGCACCTCCCTGTTAAATATAAAAATTAGTACACACAAGATGTCCCATCACTCAGAAGATAGATTAAATAAGGCGACATCAGCAAAAACTCGTTTCCCCATATGACCCTTTGATCTAGTGTGTCTTCCTTCCCTTCTAAGACATCACAGAACTTTTACAACTCTGCAGTTTTCTCACCTAACTGCAATATAGTTTTTTTTTTTTTTTTTAGCACCAGTTGAAATTAACTGCCCTTCCTGAGGACATCATAAAATGGATATTTTAGTTCTAACCCCAGTAATACTCGGATATTCATAACTTTCTGCAGTAAGCCTGAAGGGTTGAACTGCCCGGAAAGATGGAACTTTTGCAAATGATAGAATCATCTGCACATGACAACTTTTCAAATGCTGCCCTACAATAACTGTCAATGTTCTAAACCTCTTCAAATTTAACTCTCCGCCTGAACAGTTTGGTCGCTCGGAGTGTTGCTCTTCATCTAAAGTGAAAACCTATAAAACATGTAAGTATTATTTTATTTTCATTTGCTGCCTTATATTAATTGTTTTAGCTTAGTTAAACTTGGTTTTTGTGGCAAATTCGTTTTTTTTCTCGGTTCCTCTCGGTTCGGTATACCGGGAGGAAACCGAGTTAGTTCCTTAATTTTTAGCCAATTTCTGGCAATGATGGCGTTTATTTCCGTCTTATTTTTACTGTTTACCTAATTTTTGTAACCGTCTTTTTCTGTTACTGAACTGCTAGTACCGGTTCCAGAATCTTTATCGGTTCAGTTCGCCTGGTTCCTTTTCGGTTTCGGAACCGACCAAAAGAACTGCAATTGTTGTTTTTTAAATTGCCTTTTTGAGGTTCTCTCTTTCTGGTTAAAATGACAGAAGAACCTAAGAAAAAGACCGGTGAGCCTGGTTTTAAAAATTGTACTCAATATGGGGATGTTTTTGCGAAAGCAGATAAGCACACTATGTGTGTGGCATGTCTGGGCTATGAGCATCTGAAGGAGGATTGGCAGATCTGCCTGACTTTCTGTGAAAAAACTGTTGAAAAACGCCTGGAGCGGCTAAAAAAAAAAAAAGCTTTCCAAGGGTCCCTCTGGCTCTGACCAGCTGATACCCTCTACTACTGTGGCTGAACCCACAAATATTGCAACTTCCACCCATGATACGGATGACAAAAATATAAAAAGGGGCTCTGAACCAGCTAGCTCCCCGGTTCCCTCTAAGAAGGCACGTAAACTGAAGCATTCAGAACCTACTTCTATTACTCAGGGGACTTCTGTATCAACTAACGTTATGCCAGCTCCTCAGGAGATTGCACAGGCAGTCAAGATTATTCAGGCTTTGCAGGGTTTGGTGCCCCCTGCACAGCAAACCCCTGTGCCAGCAGGACAGTCTGCAAGGATTTCTCCTATTGAAGAGGAGGTGTGCAGTGATTATGAGGAGGATGAAGGGGAACCTATTTTACCAGAGGTATCCCCAGAGCAGGACTTTGGGTCACCCCCTAGGGTATCTGAAGATTTCTCTTCTCACTTTACTTTTGTGAGAAAGATGGCAGATGCCCTTGACATCTCCACAAGGGAGGAAGTGGAAGATGAGGAGGAAATAGAGTACCTAGAAATGATGGGTTTGACTCCCAGTAAATACATTTTTTAAAAAGGATGCTCTGAAGTTGTTGCAGACCCCAAATTCTGTCCCTCCTCTGGATAAGAGGCTGGACAAGAAATATCAGCTGGAAAGAGAAGTGGCAGAGTTCCTGTTTTCTCATCCAGACCACCAAGGGGTTATTCAGCAGGCAGCCTGTGATAAAGCTAGAGTCCCTCTGGCTTCCCATCCACCAGATAAGGACTCTAGGAAGATAGACTGCATGGCTAGGAAAGGTTACCTGTCAGCCTCCCTAGCCATGAGACAGGCTAATTTTCAGGCCTATGCTGCCCAGTACCAAAAGTCCCTGTGGCAGTCAGTATTGGCCATCTCTCAGAAAGCTTCCTCACCCCTATCAGACGACCTAGCAAAGACTGCTAGGTTTGGGCTGGAGGCAGCTAAATACCAATTCCAAATGGCTGCTGATACCAATGACACTGCAGCCAGATGGATGGCAAATACGGTAGCCCAGAGGAGATTTGCTTGGCTGAGAGCTACAAATCTCACTGCTGACGCACAATCCAAGGCCCTGGATTTTCCCTGGGAGGGAAATGCTCTTTTTGGGGAATACACTGTGGCATATATGAAGAAGGTGGATGAGTATAAGGCCACTTACAGGAGCAATTCTTAGAGACAGAGCTTCTCCATCCACCAGGCCTTATGGAAGGTGGGTCCGGGGCAGGCCTTTTCATTCCGGGCCCTTTTTTCAGCCAGTGACCATACGCAAAAATACTAACAGTATCCACAGCAGGGATACTTTAGGGACAGGGATTGAAGGGGATGTAGGCGTGGAGCTCAAGCACAACCTCCACCCCAGGCTAAACGGACCCCCTGAAGTACAGGCCATCTCCTCACTCCCTGTCAGAGGCAGACTCTCCCATTTCCTCCCGAATTGGCTTTCCATCACTTCGGACAAGTGGATGCTGGAAGTGGTGGGTCAGGGTCTGTCTTTGAATTTCAAATCCCTTCCTCCTCTAGCAGCCAGGGATTTCAGTGTACCATCCTAGGCAGAAAACACCTTGCTGGAGGCAGAGGTGCAGAAACTCCTGCTTTTAAAAGCAGTGGAATCTGTTTCAAGCACCGTCAGAGGAAGGGGTTTTTATTCCAAATACTCCCTCATCACAAAGAAAAGTGGGGAGTGGCGGCTTATACTGGATCTCAGATCCCTGAACAAACATCTAAAAAGACTAAAGTTCAAAATGGTAACTTTAGCATTGATCCTGCCAACAATCCAAAAGGGAGACTGGTTGGCATCACTGGACTTATAGGATGTATACTTCCACATCCCCATAAGGGAGTCTCACAGAAAATACCTCAGATTCAAACTCCCTTCAGGTCACTACCAGTTTTCAACCCTGCCTTTTGGCCTTTCTTCAGCCCCAAGGGTATTCACAAAGTGCGTGGCTCCAGTGGTAGCATACCTTCAAAGAAAGGGCTATCTGTTTTTCCATATCTGGACGACTGGCTGCTGGTGGGCAAGGCGCCTCAGCAGGTTTCCCAGTTTTTAAGCCTCACACAAAATCTGTTGGAATCCCTGGGATTCATTCTCAAACTCGAGAAATCGGTCCTCATTCCTACCCAAAAGTTGCAGTTCATAGGGGCAGAGATAGACACCCTGCAAGGCAGGGCCTATCTTCCTCTGGACAGAGTACAAAGTCTTCAGTTGGTGGCAAACTCTTGCATTCTGAACAAAAGTAAGCCTGCAAGGTACTTTTTACAGCTTCTGGGTCATATGACTGCATCTAGCCACAGTATTGTTTTCAAGATTTCAAATGAGGGTCATTCATTTCCATCTCAAGGCTCACTGGAATTAGAGAAAAGATTCCCTATCGAAGCCCATTCCGGTTACAAGAACTCTTCTCCAAGCTTTGCTATGGTGGAAAGAGGTATCCAGTCTAAGGGAGGGTGTTCCCTTTTAGAGGTATCTTCCCTCGGTGGTTCTTACAACAGATGCACTCCTATTGGGCTGGGGCGCCCACTTGGGAGAACACACAACCCAGGGCACCTGGTCAACCTCAGAGTCCCTACAGCACATAAATTGTGCTGGTACTACAGTATCTCTTGCCTCGGACCCTATTTTTAGGAAATTCTTTAAGGGCTTGATCCATTTGCACCCCCCTCGCTGGGCACTAGTGCCAGCATGGGATCTCATTGTTTGCATTGCCAAGCTAATGGGGCATCCATTTGAGCCTATGGCGACGGCTCAGCTCAAATAAGTCACTTGGAAGACCGTTTTTCTAGTGGCAATCACTTCTGCCAGAAGAATAAGTGAATTGCAGGCTCTGTCTGTAGAGCAGGATTATATCTCCTTTCACAGGAATAAGGTGATACTGAGAATGAACAGAAAATTCCTACCAAAAATGGTCTCTGATTTCCATATCAACCAATGCATCACCCTGCCTGTCTTTTTCACTGAGCACTCTATTGATGGTGAAAGAAGGCTTCATAGCCTTAATGTGAAAAGGGCCCTTAGTTACTATATCACAGCCACTAAGGATCACATGCAGGACAAGAAACAGTTGTTTCGAACAACATGAAGTCTTGCTATATTATGACATATGCAGTTTGTCCCAGCCTTAGAACTGCTCCGGAGGTGAAAGAGTTAACTTCCATGCCAGGCATGGAATCTTGAGCGCGAGCTCGGTTGAAAAAACTCTGTCTGTTGATCTTCAAACTGAAACTGTCAGATTCTTTACTCCGCTTCACTGAACAGTCGCTCCGGAGATTCCTCCTACTGCTCGGTTCATTTGTCGGTTAAAGTGTTATTTCTCGGTTTTCTAAACCGCAATTGTATATTTTAACCGCAACCGGTCGGTTCAAGCTCTGTCTGTGGCATTGTAAGTAATAGATAGGTTTTACATTTCTCTGTGTGGAACTTGCAAACGTTATCGGTTCGGTTTGAACCGATCAGGTTGTTGTTAAAACTTACTAAGTTACATTTAGAGTGTGGTTCCCGGTTCTTATCGGTTCTAAAAAAAACGGATTTCATTACGGTTTTTTCCACGACCCGTGACACGGTTGGGAACCGATAAGGGTGTCTTGCTTGGCGATTTGCCGGAAAAGGGCAAGATTTTGGTTAGGCTGGCATTATGTCTGAGAAACCCAAAAGAAAAACCCGGCCCACTGGGTTTCAGCACTGTAGTGTCTGTGGGGAAGCCTTTGCCAAGGCTGACCCACACACCACATGTGTTTATTGTCTGGGGTTTGACCACCTCAATGCAGACTGCCAGATTTGCAAGAATTTCCCTGCAGCTACCCTGGATAGAGAGTTGGTAGGCTCAGGGAACGAGAGGCCAAAAAGTCCGCTGACCCGGATGGCCAGCCCGGTTCGGTGCCAACCGAACCAGAGGGAGTGCCCTCTGACCAGGGCGATACTTCCTCGGGCAAACGAAGAGCTGACTCGGAGGAGCCAGTTCCAGCAAAGAGGACTAGAAAATCAGCAGGTGTGGAGCCAAAATTTCCTTCTCCAACCGCTGCAGAGATGGCCAAAGCGATCCAAATTGTCCAGTCGCTTTCTCGGCATCCGTCTGAACCGCACCATCAGGGTAAACGGTCGGTTCGGCGTTTCACCGGTTCAAGAATATGATATAGAAGAATTTTATGAACCGGAGGAGGGGAGGAGGATTATGAAGAGAGTGAATGTGATTTTGAAAGTCTGGATGTGCCCATTGAACCGACATCTCCCAGACAGACCTTCAGAGTGTCCCTCCCAGGCTTTCTGAGTCCCTTCTCATTTTCTGTTTTATAAAAAGTTGTTGAAACCTCCAGCTCCCTTTGGAAGAAGCTGTGGATGAACAGGAGGAGCCTGACTATGTGGAAATGATGGATATCCCAGAGTCCAGGAGATTGTCTATTCCTTTACATAAATCTTTTAGGAAACAGACAAAGATTTTAAAGCTCTAATTCTTTACCTCCTGTGGATAAAAAGATGGACAGGAGGTACACATCGTCAGGCTCTGATACGGAGTTCCTTTCACAGCAATGCAGCCATGTTGAGGTAGTGCAGGCTGCAGCCTGTGATAAGGCAAATATTCCCTTGGCTTCACACCCCCCTGACAAGGACTCCAGGAGGATTGATGCCATGGCAAAGAAACAATACATGGCAGCATCCTTGGGACTCAGACAGGCAAATTATATGGCCTATGTTGCAAGATACCAGAAATCCAGATGGGATACTGTTATGGCTTTAGCAAAACAGGTCCCTGGCCAGCTTGCCAAGGAGCTGGAACAGGTGGCTGCTGATGGTATTGAGGCATCCAAGGTGCTATTCCATGCTGCAGTGGACTCTAATGATGTATCTTCAAGAGTCATGGCTACATCTGTGGCTTTTCGTAGAATGGCTTGGCTCAGGTGTACTAGCCTGCCACAGGATACCCAGGCTAAGGCCATGGATTTTCCTGTTGTGGGTAATTCTCTGTTTGGGGAGCAGACAGAGAATTACATGAAGAAAATGGATGAGTATAGGACCACTTATAGGAGTGCACAGGCCAAGGAGAGGCAAGCCACTCCTCCGAGGCAGCTTTCCAGGGGCAGGGGCAGGCCTTTTCACCAAGCCCAGGCCTCCTCTTCAGCTTATGTCCAGAGGGGGTTCTTCAGAGGGAGAGGCAGACGGGGTACGAGCAGGCCTGCTCCCACCCCTCAGCCTAAAGCTCCTGCCAAACAGGCACCCTGATGGGATGCCCAGGGCCGATTCTCCATTACCTGTAGGGCAGGCTGGCTTACTTCGGTCCAGGACTGGGAGTCTTTAACATCAGACAAGTGGGTCCTGGAAGTAGTAAGCCAGGGACTGGTTCTCAGCTTCAAAAAATTTCCAAAGATGAGAACCAGATCCTTTCCACCTGCAAATCCATCAGAGGCTCTTGCTTTGGAAACAGAAGTCTCAACCCTCCTGGCTCTCAGAGCTGTAGAAAGGGTTCCTCCCCTACACCAGGGCAAAGGACTGTACTCCAGGTACTTCCTTACCCCAAAAAAGACAGGAGAATGGCGGCCCATCCTGGATCTAAGATACCTAAACAAGCACCTTTTAAAACCAAAATTCAAAATGGTGACTCTGGGAATTATTTTACCCTCCCTAAGGCCAGGGGACTGGCTAGCGTCCCTGGACCTCAAGGATGCCTACTTCCATGTTCTCATCAGAAGCTCCCACCGAAAGTACCTCAGATTCGAACTGCCCTCAGGCCATTACCAGTTCAGAGCAATGCCCTTCGGCCTCACCTCTGCCCCAAGGGTATTCACCAAATGCCTGGCAGTAGCAGTTGCTCACTTAAGAAGGCAAAAGATTGCCATCTTTCCTTACCTGGACGACTGGCTCATAGTGGGTCAGTCTCCAGACCAAGTCAAATCACACCTTCAGGTTACCCAGCAGCTGCTTATATCTCTAGGTTTTCTTCTCAATCTTCCAAAGTCAGTTCTAGAGCCTGTTCAGCTACTCACCTTCATAGGCGCAGAACTGGACACAAAGCAGGCCAGAGCATTCCTTCCTCTAGAAAGAGTAAAGACCCTGGTGGCTCTGGCCTCCTCCTTCACTCTGCAGGTCTCTCGACCAGCAAGGCACTTTGTACAGCTCCTTGGCCACATGGCTGCTTCCACAGCTGTAGTGCAAGGAGCAAGATTTCAGATGAGGGACATCCAGTTCCATTTGAGAGCCTTCTGGTCTCAAAGGAGAGATCCTCTAACCAAATTGATCCCAGTAACTCGAACCTGATCTAGGCCCTGCAGTGGTGGCAGGATCAGAGCAATCTGAGACAGGGGTCCTTTCATCCCTCAATCTCACTCCTTGATCCTTACTACAGATGCGTCCCTCTTGGGATGGGGAGCTCACATGGGCACCTCACCACCCAGGGATTGTGGTCCCCTCAGGAATCTCTGCTCCACATCAATCTGTTGGAACTCAGAGCTGTTTTCTAGCACTTCAGGTTTTTCTGCATCTGTTCAGAACAAAGTGGTACAGGTCAGAACAGACAACACCACTACAATGTGGTACATCAGCAAGCAAGGGGCACTCGGTCTTGACCTTGTGCACCGAGGCGATGAAGTTGTGGTCTCTGGCTTATTCCCTGAACACCTCCCTCATAGCAGTTCACCTCCCAGGCAAAGACAATGTCCTGGCAGATGCTCTCAGCAGGATTTCCCAAGGCCATCACGAATGGTCACTGGATCCCCTAGTACTAGGGTTAGTATTTGCCAGGTGGGGCACCCCTCAGATAGATCTTTTTGCAGCCCCAGACAATCACCAACTTCCGCTTTTTTTGTTGCAGGCCCCCAGTGTTGGGCTCAGTCCCTCTGGATGCCTTCCTTCTCGATTGGGAAGGGAAGTTCCTCTATGCCTTTTCCGCTTTCCTCTCTTGTTCAAGGTGCTAGTCAAAATCAGATCTCAACCTTGCAAGATGATTCTGATTGCTCCAGATTGGGCCAGGCAGCCCTGGTATCCACTCTTTCTGTCCTTAGCAGTCCACCTTCCTCTGTGTCTCCCCAGGAATCACAATCTGTTAACCTGTGCCCAGGGGAGAGTTTGGTATCCGAATCCCAAATCCCTCAACCTCAAGGCCTGGCTCTTGAGGAGTTAGTTTGCTGACCTACACCTTTCTCAAGGTGTACTCGATATCTTGAAAGCTTCTAGGAAGCCTTCCACCAGGGCTACTTATAATTCTAAATGGAAAAGGTTTTCCATATGGTGCTCTGGAAAGCATATTTCCCCAGAATCTGCTGATTTGCTCACAGTCCTGGACTATATGGTCCATCTAAATACTTTGGGGCTGAGGCCAGCTACCCTGAAAGTGCATTTGGCAGCTGTCTCTGATTTTATTTCAGCAGGAAAGCCCTCTTGTCTTTCTGCTCACCCTGTATTCTCCAAGTTTTTCAAGGGATTGCTTCACACCAACCCTCCATTCAGGGACCCTGCTCCTGCCTGGGATCTTAATGTTTGCATTGCTCAGCTAATGCAACCCCCCTTTGAGCCTTTGTCTTCAGCAGAGCTTAAGTACTTGACTTGGAAAACTGTGTTTTTAGTAGCCATCACTTCTGCCAGGCGCATAAGTGAATTACAATCTTTGTCAGTGGAGCCTGATTTTATCTCCTTTCACAGAGATAAGGTAGTCCTCAGGACTAACAGGAAGTTCTTGCCTAAGGTGGTTTCAGATTTCCACCTTAATCAATCTATATCTCTTCCAGTGTAGTTCACTGACCATTCCTCCTCTGGCGAGAGGAGGCTGCACAGTTTAGATGTAAAGAGAGCCCTTAGTTACTACATAGAGCGTACCAAGGGTCACAGGTTTGACTCCCTCCAACTGTTCCTCACTTATGGTGAGGTTGGTAAAGGGAAACCTGCCACTAAAAGATCCATTGCCAGGTGGAATGTCTCTTGTATCTACTTTTGCTATCAAAAACTGGGTAAGGTTCCCCCTTCAGACCTGAGGGCTCACTCTACCAGAGGTACAGCTGCGGCCCGGGACATCCCTATCTTAGAGATATGTCAAGCAGCTACCTGGAAAACAGTACACACTTTCACCAAGCATTACTCCCTGGACATCCAGGCTAGGAGTGATGCTCGGTTTGGCACAGCTATGCTTCAGAGCCTATTTCCTAAGTAGGTTCTGTCCCTCCTCCATGGAGGTACTGCTGTGTAGTCTGCATATGTCATAATATAGCAAGACTTCATGTTGTTTGAAGAAAAAATTACTCACCTTAGTAATGTTGTTTCTTCTAATGGAGTCTTGCTATATTATGACCTCCCCCCCTGCCTGCCCCTCTCAGAACCTCTGCTCTTGGGATGTGGGTGGGCAGTGCAGTGTTGGCACTTAATGATGCCCACCTTGTGTTTTCACCCTTCTTTTTGGGGTGTTTGGGTGTTGTATTTATTTTATTTTATTTTTTGGATCCCCTGACTTGAGTCTTGGTTTTGGGACCAGAAAAATGTGTTAATATTTTAGTAGCCAGTTGGCTAGTGTAGGTTTACAGCTTCCACACAGAACCTTAGTGAGTTTTGCTCGTAAAGATCTGACAGTTTCAGTTTGAAGATCAACAGACAGAGTTTTTTCAACTGAGCTCGCGCTCAAGATTCCATGCCTGGCATGGAAGTTAACTCTTTCACCTCCGGAGCAGTTCTAAGGCTGGGACAAACTGCATATGTCATAATATAGCAAGACTCCATTAGAAGAAACAACATTACTAAGGTGAGTAATTTTTTCTTCTGACCTATGGGGATGTGGGAAAAGGTACTCCAACCTCTAAAAGGTCCATTTCTCGTTGGATTGTCCAGTGTATTCAATTTTGTTATACAAGGACTGGTAGGGAGCCCCGAACAGGATTGATGGCACATTCTACTAGAGGAACAGCTGCCACTTTGGCAGCCGTAAGGGATGTCCCATTGGTGGACATCTGTAAAGCAGCTACCTGAAAGACAGTACACACCTTTACTAAGCATTGCAATTTAGATATCCAGTCTAGAAGTGATGCTAGATTTGGCACAGCAGTCCTGCAGAGTCTTTTTCCTAAATTAGTGTTCTGTGCCCACCTTCTGTAGTACTGCTTTGTAGTCTGCATAAAGTTATGAATACCTGAGTATTACTGGGGTTAGAAGAAAAAATTACTCACCTTAGTAATTCTGTTTCTTCTCAGTGATGCTCAGGTATTCATAACTTCCCTCCCTCCTCCCCTTCCAGAATTCAGCCTCTGCACTCCGCATGTTGCACTACCATAAAAGGGTACAACACAAATTGTGCAAGTATCGTCTCATAGTGGCCTAATTTATAAAACAGGTTTTTGGGTCTTAAACCCTTAGTTTTCTGACATTTTAATTCTCTAGGGTTTTTAGGCATTCTTGGCTCCAGTTGGAGCTCTCCCCTACTTCATTTGGGGTAAACCTTTAATTATTTCTTTCGAATAATTTTAAAATTTTACTCTAGCATTGGTCTAGTCAGGCTCCTAGGAAATCTGAAGAGGTTTAGAACATTGACAGTTACTGTAGGGCAGCATTTGAAAAGTTGTCACGTGCAGATGATTCCATCATCTGCATAAGTTCCATCTCTCCGGGCAGTTCAACCCTTCAGGCTTACTGCAGAAAGTTATGAATACCTGAGTATCACTGAGAAGAAACAGAATTACTAAGGTGAGTAATTTTTCCTTCTTGGCTTCAAGCAACACATCCTAAACAACACTATAAAATGCGAGTTCTTGGAAGTTAATCACATCACAGAGATCTGCTGTTTAACATATCCTGTCCTTTGAACTGAAACCTTTGGGGGGGGGTATCTCAGGAGCACAGGATGTCTCATGAGAGACACTCAGTAACACATTTTTATATTAGAAAATCATAGAGCAATCAGAACCAGCTGTCCAAGTGTCACAGGGCGTATCCCTCCATAGCAAAAAATTATATTTTAACCTTTCTGTCATTTACTTTATATAAATGCAGCTGCTTTTTATGTCCTACAGCTGTCTCTATAGGTTTGAAGAGAGCTCTGTTGTCTGTTTTAATGTATGCAGATATGTTTCTGGTTTATGTATAACTGGAAGGTTGAATAAACTTGAAATAAAAAAGAACGACATTATTACGAGAACATAAACAGGCTAAACAGAGTTGCTACATTTATGAACTTTGAGATATTTACATGTTAAAATAGCTGTTTGCTTGTCTGGCCCAGTGGCACAAGTCTATGCAATTGCCAGGAATTTGGTACTGGTCCAAACAATCTTGCACACTTAACCCCCTGCACTATGCACGTGAGCGCTGCTGACCACTGGTCAGTGTGGTAGCACTTGTTTGCAGAGTACGAGCAGTGAAAGTGCACAAGATGGCATGGGTCAGCGTCAACACTTGGCCTTTGGGAAGCTTCCTTGTTTTTCCCAATTCTGTTTTTTTTTCTCCTTCACTGCAGTGGCCCCCATTCACTCACCAGGTGACTTCTCAGCCACACATGCACCTTTTCTGTCATTTACCTTACCTGTCTCCTCCTACTTGGACTCTCTCCTCTTGGGTGGAGTGAGTGGGGTGCTGGCCAGACTCCCTCCCCCCAAATACATGGTTCTGGGAGACCGAGGGTATCTGAGCCCGAGACTACTAGCAGCTTCATCCTGCATGCCTGAAGTGTATTTTCCTGTTTCTTTAAATCCCCTGGGGACACCAGAATCAGGGTTCAGGATGTATAGGCATATGCTAACTCATGGGTGCTCCTGTCTGAGCCAGTCAGCCCCCTTCCCTCCACAGTAACGGCTCTAGCTGGAGTACCACCTGTGGTTACCTAGGTGGATAATGTCCTCTTGGTCAGTGGATCGTCCTTTCCTGGCTGGCCTTCCGAAGACTTTGGCTTGTTCCCATCCAGGTCTCCAGTGTCATGAACGATGGCACTACCACTGCCCTGATGGCCTAACACCTCCTTCTGTTTTTGAGTATTACTACAGAGTTAGGTAGCATAGCATATTTTTTTTCTTTTCAGACTAGGTCTACTTAAATGTAACCTTTTGGGTAGTGAAGTTTTAATAAAAAGAATGTTTCTCTTTAAAGGACAACACTTGGCCTCCCAGAACCCCACCTCCCCAAACCACAATCCCCCGATTATGCCCTTGAGCTTTGTTCATCTCTGAGCTTTAGAAACTTTATGTACTGTTTAAATACCCTTTTCAGCTTAAAAATTAATGTTCTCATTACCTCTGAGTAATAATACCTTTTCTGATGTATCCACTGTAATGTAAATACGGCTGGAGCAGTGCAGTGCCATTTCACGTGCTCAGCCCTGCTCTGCCATATAAGTGATACAGTGGAGCAGAGCTGCGCTGAGCATGTGACATGGCACCACACTGCTCCGGACATGTTTACGTTATGGTAGATATATTGGAAGAGAGATATTATTACACGGAGGTAATGAAAAAATATTTTTGGGTCTGAAAAGCCTAATTCGGGGGTTGTGGTTTGAGGGAGTGCCAGGCACACAAGTATTGCCCTTTAAGAACAGTACAGGATGGGAATGCCTGCTCTGGTCTAAAAGTGTTAAAGAGCTAGTGGGGCCAAAACAGACAGACAGGAAAAATAATACAAATTTTAAGTAGTAGTCAGTTGTAACTTTCTGTTTCTGAAGTATTTTTCATTTTCCTTTTGCTCATCTGAAAGTCTTCTATGTGATAATATTGTGCTGGATGTGTGGAATAGCTCTTAGCCTGGCAGCTGACATATCTAACACTACTGCCACACACTATATCATCAGCATCTTGATCTCACTGACAGTGACATCACAGGTGAATGACCTGGCAGTCACTCACTTGCTGTTCCTAAGTAGAAGTGACGTTATAGTGAGGTCACAGTGCTGACGATGTAGTGCGGGGCAGTACAGCAAGATATGTCAGCTGCCAGGTTAAGAGCTGTTCCACACGTCACACATACTAACATCAGGTAAACAATCTTCTAACTAAACAAAGGGAAAAGAAAAAGTACCTCAGTTATAAAAGTAATGGTTGGCTGCTTTTAAAATCTAATATTAGTTTTAGGCAGTACACTAGCTCTTCAATGTCGGTGAACTGCAACCCTGGAGTCAAACACCCCATAAGAAAAATAAACTGTATTCTCTGATTACCCCTTTAGATGCATTTTCAGGTAACATAGGTGCATACTGAGCTGTTTAGACTTTTGTCCATAGTGCTCGCCATACTACTAAAATTTGCCAAGTTTATATACTGTAGCTTGTCCAATTTAAGTTTAAAGGCATCTGTGGATGGACTGCCTACCACCTCCTCTGGTAGTCCATTCCTTTTGGCTACCACCCTTTGATTGAACGACATTTTGCACTTCCATGTCCTACAGTTTTCTCCCCTCAGCTGTAGTGTATGGGATCTTGAATTAAGTTTGATCTGTAAATTCCAACCCCAACTTTTCCCATAGATCTTGATCATCTAGTGCCTTAAACAGTAAGCGCATGTCCCCTCTCCATCTTCTATACTCCAGCAGGAACAGGTCCAGCTCTCCCAGTCTTGTACTGTAATTTTTTTTTGTCATACCTTTTGTGGAATGGGTGGCTCGTTTTTGTACCCTCTCCAGCCTTTCGAATTTCACTGTGATGGTACGGGGACCATAACTGGGCTCCATATTCAAGGATGGGTTTACCAAAGAGCTGTATAAAAGGGGATCATTACCTCCCTGTCTCTACTAGCAGTAAGTCGTAAAATGCAATTTAGTACCCCATTTGCTCTTTTGCATATATTGTTACAGTGGACCTTGAATTATAAGTCCTCTGTAATCATTATACCCAGGTCTTTCTCCTCTGTTACTGTTTTCAGAATGGTGTCACCTAGCTTATAGGTCTGAAATGTATTTTTTTTCCCAAATGCATTATTGTACATTTATCTCGATTCAGGGGAAGCTTGTAAGTCCCACACCATTCATATATGTGATCCAGAGCCTCCTGCAAGGCTTTATGATCTTCTTGCTGTTTAATCTCTACCCCTAATCTGCAGTCATCGGCAAACTTAGTTATCCATACATTTTTATGCTCAACTGTAATTAATGCCACATAGATGTTAAAGAGACATGGCCCCAGTACCAAGCCCTGTGGAACTCCGCTTGTCACCCTGGACCAGTCTGATAAAGCCCCCCTGACCCCTGACACTAACTCGTTTCCTGTCTGTAAGCCATGAACTTATCCAGGCCATTAGATTTTCATGTATGCCCATATTTTTTGAAATTTGGATTAGTTCTTGATGGGGTATCTTGTCAAACGCTTTAGTAAAATCCAAGAAGACTACGTCCACTGAGGTGCCAGAGTCTAAGCTTTTACTGACTTTATTATAAAATTCCAAGCTATTGGTATGACAGGATCTCCCCTTTGTAAAACCCTGGGTGTTATCCTGTAATTGTTCCGAAATTATGTAGTTGGTTATACATTCTTTAATCAACCCTTCCAGTAGCTTGTAAAATATATTTGTCAGGCTTACTGGCCTGTAATTAGAAGGACTTTTCTTGTCTCCTTGTTTTATATAGTAGAATCACAATTGCTCATTTCCAGAAGTTGATAACCACTCCCTTGTCCAGGGAGTACTGGAACAGGTGTCTTATGGGTGACGCTATTTCCTCTGCTAGCTCTTTTAGCAGCCTTGGATGCAATCCGTCTGGTCCCAGTGATTTATTTGCATTTAATTTACTAATTCTGCTGCTCACATCTTCTACCTTTATTTGTATTGGGCTCTGAGTAATGTTATAATCGGTAGAGCCAATAGTTCCCTGACTGCTTATAGAATTAAATACCGATGACAGATATTTATTTTGAATTTCTCTCTGTTGATGTTTGTTGTTTGGCCATGTGACCCTAAAAGGGGAGCTTGAGTATTTCCTGATTTTTTTTTTTTTTTCCTGCTATTAATGTAGGCATAGAAGGCCTTGTAATAATGTTTTTGTTTTTCCAGCTAATCTGACCTCATATTGAGCCTTCGCTTTCTTTATTTCCCTTTTTACTGTCCTTTGGAGGTTTCTGTATCTTATCATGCTATCTCCCTTCTTATCCCCCTGCAGGGATTTAAATAGTTCATGCTTTTTTTTTAATCACTTTTTTAGTCTGTGGTTTAACCAGTAAGGAAATTGTTTCCCTTTATGATATTTTTGTTTAGCTGGTAAAATTTTATTTAATGCAATATGTTAATTTAGACTCCAATATAGTCCACATTTCATCTGTGTTTTTATCTTGAAAATCTTCCTTCCATTTCCATAATTTCAGTATTTGTTTTGTGGCAGTAAAGTTGGCTTTATGGAAATTCAGTATAAGTATCCCCAGTTTTATAGCAGTTTAATTCTTTTTTGGTGAAGGATACAGTTAAATGATCACTATCCCCCAGTGGTGTTGAGACTTTGCAATTTTGTATATCTTGTTTAATGTTTGTTAGAATCAAGTCTAAAATACTATTTTCCCTTGTGTTTTGTTTAACCATTTGTTTAAATCCCACCAGAGTAAGTACCTCCAGATATTTGGTCTCTGTTTTGCATAAGCTAGTTAATGTATTCCGTGATATCTTGGGTAAATTAAGATCCCCTGTAAGTAAAATTTTGTCAGCTGGGTTGAGATCTTGTATTCGATTAAGAAGGATAGTATCTTATTTTTTTTTTATATAGATGGTAGCCTATAAATTACCCCTACTATAATTTTAGGAGATTTATTTTGGGTTAACTTAATCCAGAGTTCCTCAATATTGCTTGAATCTAGAGACATTTGTTCTGCCTGTATGTCATCAGTGATGTATACAGCCACTGCACCTCCTTTCCTACTATCTCTTGATTTGCAGAATAGATTGAAACCTTCGGTTTCCTTTTCCCAGGAATTGTTGGCATCCCACCATGTTTCTGTGATAGCGCAAATTTTGATTTCCTGTGATTCCAGAATAAATCTTAGTTCATCAAACTTTTTAGTCAAACTTCTAGTGTTCACTAATAATCCTTTCCACTCTATCTCCTCATTTAGTTGTTTTTCAAAATTTTTGTTTGGGTAAGTAATTGCAGTGCATCCTCCCTTGCCGCCCCCAAAATCAGGTTTAAACAGATATCTATAGAGTCGTTTACTATGCCAGCTAGTCTTCTGGTTCCTATTTTATTTAGGTACATCTCATCTGATTTCAGTTGTCTCCCATCTGCAAACTTGCTCCAATTATTTATGAACCCTTGTCCTTTTAGTTTTCACAATTCCTGCAGCCAGCTGTTCAACATTTTAATATCCCTATTCTTTTTGTAGTGCCCTCTACTAACTGGCAATACCACCTTGTTGTCTAATTTCCAATGCCACTGCCTCAAAGTCATTAAAAATGTCTGAGGTTTCTCTTGCCTATATAACTGACCCCTATGTGGATAACTACCAGTGGGTTGTTTAGATTCTCCATTAGACTGTTTAGCATGGATTTCACATCTGAAATCTTTGCCCCTGGTAGAGTGCTAACGATTGTTGTCTCATTTCTACCTCTGTACACAATAGAATCTATAACCCTTGTCATTGAATCTCCTATAACTAGGATATCCCTCTGGTCATTTCCCTGTTGCAGCGCACTCATTTCTCTTGGGGTACTGTTTACACTTAGCGATAGCAGTCTACTTGTGCACTCGCTGCTCTGTGCCTGACTACTGTTGATATATATAGTATTTGACAACTGGGCACATAATGTAACATCTTTCTCCACTATATCATTAGGTTCTAAGGGATCCAGTAAACTGTATCTGTTTGCTAATTCTAATGGGGCGCTATTGAAAGTCTGTCCTCCCCTTCTTTTAGGTGGTCTTCTTGGAACAGTGCACCAATCCTTTACTTCCTGTTTAGTTTGACTGTCTGGGGTTCCTGAGGCTGGCAGGCCAGCCTGCTTCTGTATATTTGTTTGGGTCAGGAGTTCTACAGAGCCTCCTTCTGATGGCTGAATTATGTTTGCTTCAGTTTGATCTATAAATTCTTCTAATAAACTTATTTTGGTTTGAATATTTGTTCTATTTTGCAACCTCCCTATTTCCTCATATAATGTAACAATCAAGACATTTATCACATTGGAACTCTTACTGGAGTATCCATGCTGTACATGTAGCATGTATTACACTGCCTCATGGAAGGTGCAGGTTTAGTTTCCTTGGTATTCATTTTTATTTCTTTCTTGGCCGGTCTTGTATAGCCTACCTTTTGTTTTGCACCATGTGCACTTGTCCCCACCTGACACACATGTCTCAGCGCGCGTCTCCATGTGCACCACCGCGCACCCTGCCCGGCTCACCCTGCTTGCCACAGGGCTTACTTTTATGTAGCTGTGTGACCCGGAAGGTATGCAGGGGTCACAGCTCCCGTTTTTACTATCGCCCAAAGCTGTAAATGTTAAATATTGTGCAAAACCGGGCGAAGACCACTCATTCGTGGTCCTGGCATGTCATTATTTCTAGTGCTCTTTTTTACAGTAGTTCTAAGCTTTTGAGTAATTTCACAAAGTCACAGGTAAATCTAAGAAACATAAACTGAATTACCTTTTTCCTTCTTACCCATATTAACCATGACCCTCACAATTACCCAGTAAAACTCTGTAATAATGCAACAGTAAAATCGATTTACAGTTGCTGTCTGGTGGTTCAGTAGTAACACATCAGGTGACCACATGAGAGACTTATTATAGGGTGACAGAACAAGGAATGTCATAGTATCAAGATGTCATGGTAAGGCTGCCCGATGGCACAGTGTTGAAACATAGACACACAGAATTTGCCGGCAGATAAGGATCACTTGACCCACCTAGTCTGCCCATTTTTTCCCTGCCTATAGTATCACCGCAGATCCTACTTGGACTCTGGTCCATTATCCCTCCACCTCTTCCTTTCCTGTAAGATTTCTCTGAGCTTGTCCCATGAACTTTTGAACCCCACCACTGTTTTCGCCCTTACCATCTCAGCCTGAAGGTTGTTCCAGGAATCCACCACTCTTTCTGTGAAGTACTTCCTCACATCTCTCCCGAATTTATCCACCTCCAGTTTCATATCATGTCTCCTTGTTCTTGAGCACCTTTTTTCCTGAAAACTGCTTCCCTCCTGTACCTTATGTACTCCTTTTAGTTATTTAAAGGTCTCTATCATGTCCCTTCTTTTTTTTCCTTCTTTCTTCCAGTGTCAATATATCAGGTTCTTAAGTCTCTTCTTGTATGGCTTCTGATACAGACCCTTCCCCATTTTAATTGCCCTCCTCTGGACTGCCTCCACTC
The DNA here is from genome assembly GCA_016271365.2 of Neoceratodus forsteri. NCBI lineage: Eukaryota > Metazoa > Chordata > Ceratodontiformes > Ceratodontidae > Neoceratodus > Neoceratodus forsteri. Next base: position 346,314,132 of record CM057455.1, read on the forward strand.
CGTCTAGGTCCTTCAGAAGATGTGGTCTCCAGAACTGGCCACAGTATTCTAGGTGGGGTCTTGCCAGCAATCTATCCAGAGGAAACACCACCTTTCTCTGTCTGTTGGTAATACCCCTCCCTATGCACCCCAGTGACCCACAAGCCCTCCTAACTGTCTTGTCACACTGCCTGGCCACCTTTAGCTCATCCAATATGATTACCCCCGGGTCTCTTTCCTGTTTGGTTGTCGTCGGTACCACACCTCCCATTTTGTACTCCACCCCTAGGTTTCTGTACCCCAAATGTATTATTTGCACTTTTTCCATTGAAACCCAGCTGCCATACCCTTGTTGTCATGTAGACCTCCCGGTTTCAAGGAGCAGAATTGAGTTGCCACATCAGGGGGTTGGCTACGTTGAAGCATCTGCCATACAGCAGTGCACCTCAGCCAGGAAGGGTTGGCAGTGGGTTCTGGCACTGTAGCTATCACTGTGGTAGGGCCAGGGAGCTTGCCTCTGCCACAGGGGCACGTTGAGGTAGCGTGAGACCAAGCAAAGGCTGGGTCCATGTATGGAGAGGTAGAGGGGATTTACAAGTGGAAGAAACCCCAGCTGAGATCAACATGAAGGCCGGCACCCTCGCAGGCCCTGTACAGTGCAGCTTTCTACCCTCTACCATAGTTGGTGCAACATTGAAGGGGGGGACGCCCCCCCAGAGCCCCTGCCACAGAGGACGAGCTGTGGGGAACAGCAGAAGCAGGAAGGTTAGTGGTGTTGGATGGTTTCCTCAGGCTACAATAGGGAATATCTCCGATGGGTGATGCATACAGTAGCTAATTGGGGTCAAAAATCTTTATGGAGGAAAAAAAGATTTTTATGTTACATGTGAGTATCGGAAGTGACAGTATTGATACAATGTTAAAAGAACAGTTACATACTTAATGTAACAGTAGATCTTCAATAGAATCTCTTTCATCAGGCCACACCTTTGGAACTTATGGCTGCCAGGTTCTAGGACCACATGGAAACTTTTGCAAGCAGTCTGCCAGGGGTGGCCCACAACGACGTCAGACATCAGCATATACATAAATATGGTCGGTCCCTCCTGTTCTCTGTTCCCTACTGGAGAGCTGCTTGGAGGGTCTCCCTCTAGGGAACCAGGAGAGACCCCAGCCCTCCACATACCAGGGGAAACAGAAGGCAGGAAAATGTAGCGATGGAGGCAGCAGCACAAGAATCCTTCGTCACAACTCCTAAGAGGAAGGAGGGTGGGACGGCATGGCCTGATGAAAGAGATTCTCTTGAAGATCTTCTGTTACGATGAGTATGTAACTGTTGTATCTTCTTTGAGGATATCTCTTTCATCAGGCCACACCTTTGGAATGAGCACCAAGCAGTACTAAAAGCTAGCAGTCTGGGCAACTGGAACCAATAGGCTTATGAAAGTAGTCCTTGTAGTACAGCTAGACCAAAGCCAGCCTGTCTACGAGAGATGGTGTCTAGACTGTAGTGTTAAGTGAAGGTGTGAACAGTATTCCAGGTAGTAGCTGTATAAATGTGTGCAGTGGAAACATTCCGAAAACAAGCAACATAGGTGGCCATACCTCTGGTGGAATGACCACGAACCACAACAGGAAGTTTCTTAAGGTACTTCTATAACAAAACGTAATGCAGTTTGCTAGCCATTTGGACAAGCACTGTTTAGAACTGGGTCGCCTTCTTTTTCAAGGGTGAACAAAACAAAAAGCTGCAAAGACTTTCTGCAGTCTTTGGTACGATGTGTACAGCATCTGAGTATTCTGTGTATATCCAAAGTATGGAGCAATGCTTCCATTGGATTGGCCTGCTATGGATAATAAACTGGCAAGTGGATGGTTTGATTTAAAGTAAACTCGGATACCACCTTTGGAAGAAATCTAGGAATAGTACGCAAAGACACCCTGTCTTTGTGGAAAATCAAATAAAGGTGCTCAAACAATAGAGCCTGTAGCTCTGAAATCCTTCAAGCAGAAGTGATTGTAACTAAAAGTAATGCTTTCCAAGAAAGAAAGCATAAGCCACAAGTTGCAGCTGGCTCAAAAGGAGCCAACGTCGACATCTCCAAAACAAAATTAGAGTCTCGGGCCAGGACTGGATAATGGATGAGAGGCTTTATGTGTAAAAATGTTCTATTTATTTATTTTTAATTTCTTTTGTTAACCGGGGAAACCTATGAGCCAAGGCCCTTTTTCATATGTGACCCGAGACTATAAAATAGTCACAAGATGTTATAAAAAAAGATAACTTTTACATTCACTTAGTACAGGAATACAAATGCATGACATATAAGACAAACAATTTAAAATAACAGTGACATTGCAAGCTACTCAATAAATGATGCTTCAATTTCTTTTTGAATAAATTATGACTACTCAAAGTTCTCAATTCAATTGGAAGATCATTCCAGTATTTTGGTGCTTGGATAGAAAAAGCTTGAGCACCCATTTTAGTTTTAGTGGCTTTCAAATTTAAACAAGAAAGAAAATGTGATCCCAAGTTTCTCGGAGCTTCCCTTACAGATATCAGAGAATATAAGGGAGAGAGACTTTTTTGTCTCAATACATTATCCGTTTTACAACAAAGAGTAAATGGAACTCAAGATCTTACTTCGAGAGGGCTCTTGCAGTAGGTAATTACATATAGGACTGGCTGGCGTGGCGGCAGGACCCCACTGAAAAATTTCTGGCTAGAAGTCCTGGCGACCGCCCCACGTCAGGTGACCCGGCGTTATCTGACGTTAGTATAAAGGCGGTCCTGGATGCCGCCTTCCAGTTCTTTCCTGCCGTTAACAGTGCAGCACCTGTGATAAAGTTCGTGCTTGTCAGCCCTACCTTCGTCAGTTTTACCAAAAATAGTTATTCTTTGATCAATCGTCAGGTATATGGCGTCAGTGTATGTAGTCCCCTACACCCTCCAAGCACAAAAACAAAGTCGCAAACAAATGCGGCGTAACTACACAAGGATGGCCATTCCTGTGCCTTTTCTGCCTAAGGCCCTGATCACCCGTCGAGAAGTGCCAGCATTGCCTCAACTTCAACGAGCTAGCCGAACGGCGCCTAACAGTCCCTGAAGCCCATCTCCTCAAGAAAAAGATGTCTTCTGTGGAAAAGAGTTGAAAAAGTTGAGGCAGGTGTCTACTTCCCGAAGGACATCGGAAAAGGACAGGAGAGGCACCAGGAGAAGTCCTCCTCTGCTCGTCTCCGGCTGGAGGCGCCAGACAAGCATAACGTCCCGGGGGCCGTTCGCCGCCTCAAGGGTTTGGAGGGCGTGTGACCCTCCGGGCGAATGGAGGCCTCCGCCCGGTTCGACCGCGGGCTTCGGCCTACTGGCGTGGCGACTCCTCTAAGTCGAACGTCGGCTCCTCCGGCGTCCGCATGGAAAAGTCGATAAGGCGCCCGACCTTTAGGTGGCGACGACCACTCCCCTCGGACCGGGCCGTCCCTTCCCTCGGCCTGCCTCCGGTGAGGGCTCCGTAAGCCAGGCGCCACTGAACTCGCCCCTAAGCCGTATGTTGGCTCCTCCAGCGTCGCCGGGGCCGGAACGGCGGACCCCCGTCCGTCGTGCCGGTTCCCGCAGCCTGCACGCTGCAGTCTGGGGAGCCTGAGTCACCCCAGCCTGACCCTGGGGATTTCTCTCCTCCATCCCGGGTGATGTGGGGATCTTCCTCCTCCATCGGAACTGGATCTGACGTCGGCCCCCTGGACGCCGGTACCTCTGCTGGTACCTCAGATGCCGGCAGGGGATGTTCCCCTTCCATCGGGCCCTCCGGGCCCCATAATGTGGACCCGCCTGTGAGGCCGCCAACCGGGCCGTCTGCTTCGGCAGCTCCCCTGGCTCCTGGGTACCCACTGTCGTACCCGGGACTGCAGTATCCAGCACCGCAGTACCCGACGCCGGTCTTTCCAACGCCACAGTACCCGACGCCAGGTTTTGGATACTCGCCTTATGGGTACAATCCATACACTTTTCTCCCTCCTCCTCCTCCACCTCCCCCTCCTCCACCTCCCCCACGTCCGCCGGTGGATCTGCAGGAGACTCTGGCCTCCCGGTGGGCCGAGGCCAAGGCTCAACTCACCAAGGAGGTAGAGAGCCGCCTTACGACGATGGTGCTGCCACTGGCTCCTGTATGTCTGAGACAGCACACCCCCTCACCGCCTCCGGACTCCAGAGCTCTTCCCTCTGGGTCAAAAGAGGGGCAGGACACGCGTTTACGGGTACCACCTAAGGAACCGTTCCTCCCCTAGTCGGCGTAAAGGATTCTTATTCTTCTTCCTCTTCTTCTTCCCTCTCGGATTCCTCGGACTCTTCCGAGGGATGCTCCAAGAGAGACGACGAGCCCTGCTCTTTGTCTAAACCTCGGCCGAGGACTCCTCCGGAGGATCCATCTTTCACGGAGTTGCTTAGAAAAATCCAGGAAGTACACCAGTGGCACTCTTTGGACCCAGATCTTCAGTGACTTAAACTCGCTGAACATCTGGATCTGCCCGTGACAGCTCCAACATTAGTGCCACCCTGGATCGAGCCTCACGCCCACCTTGTTACCACGATTTGGAAACAACCGTCGGCGTTGGCCCCACTTCCCAGGAAGTCTAACAGGCTATACCAGGCTCCCGAGGGTGTAGACTACCTTGACTCTCACCCTCGTGCCGACTCAGTCATGATTAGCGCCGCTCACGGCCGGTCGGCACATCCAAAACATCTGAGCTCGTCTCTTCCTGATTAGGAATCTCGCCTCCTGGACCAGTATGGAAGAAAGATCTATGCCTCCTCCACACTGGGAATTCGGGCCCTGAATTACGTCGCCCATATGGGGTATTACCAGAAGGCTGTCCTTACCCAGGTGGAATCCAAGCTGAACTCCTTACCTGACTCCCAAGTCAAACAGGAGTTAGCCGACCTCATCTGTTCTGCTCGTTCGGCCAGTCGCCACATTTTGCGGGCGACGTATGATGCAGTGGACACTGCCGGGTGGAGCTCCGCTTTCGCTGTGGGTCTACAGCGTCATGCCTGGCTCCGCATGTCAGGTTTGGTCCCGGAGCTGCAATCTGCTGTTCAGGAGGCACCTTTCAGGGGGTTGGTGCTTTTCGGTGGTGATGTCAAAGACATCATCACCGACTTGCAAGAGAAGGGGATGGCTCTGAAATCGGTGGATTCCATGTACCATCCCCAATACCAGCAGCGCCGTCCCTTTCGCAGACGGAATCGGCTACAGGCGAAACCCCAGGGAAGGCGGGCCACTAAACGTCGGGCCCCCGCAGCTGCCAAGCCCCCTCCACCCAAAAAAGCAGCAGATGCCTCAGCTGCGGCGCTGCCCCACACCACCTGACTCCTTTCCTCTCCCACCGCCTCCGGACCCCCCGGAGGAACCGGTAGGAGGGAGGTTTTCCCTCCACCTTCCGGGATGGGAGAGGATAACCACGGATTCTTGGGTGCTCCAGCTTATAGCGGAAGTACACTCCATAGAGTTTCTTCAGAAACCACCCCGCCACCCCCCTCTGAAGTCGTCCTATTCAAGGGAACACCTTCCTTTGGTCCGGGAAGAAATCTCGGCTCTTCTCATGAAGCAGGCAATAGAACCCGTCCCCCTTCATCTTCAAGGGACGGGTTACTATTCCCAATTCTTCCTGGTCCCAAAGAAGACTGGAGATCTCAGACCCATTCTAGATCTGTTCCCTGAATCTTTATGTAGAATACAAAAGGTTCAGGATGCCCTCTCTGCAGAGCCTTCTGCCCCTCCTTCGGCCGGGTCAATGGCTTTGTGCCCTGGATATGCAGGATGCCTATCTGCACATTCCCATTCATCTTTCCCATCGCAAGTATCTTCGTTTTGCATTTCAGGAGGACCACTGCCAATTCAAGGCACTCCCCTTTGGTCTATCCTCGCTCCCCTGAGTATTTACCAAATGCCTGGCTGTGGTAGCGGCCCACATGTATACAATGGGAGTACAGGTGTTCCCTTATCTGGACGACTGGTGCCTGGCGGCCTCGTCCAGGGAGGAACTCCTGCATTTTCTCTCCCTCACCCAGCAGGTTTTCACTTGCCTGGGTATTACCATCAACCATTCCAAGTCTCATCTGGACCCTTCCCAGAGGCTACAGTTCATCGGGACTATCCTCGATACGACTGTGAGCAAGGCCTTCCTGCCTCCAGACAGGGCGGCCTGTCTTCAGTCCCAGATTTCCCTGCTATCAGAACGCAGGAGGGTCTCGGCGAGGTCGGTCCTTCGTCTTCTGGGGCTCATGGCGGCCGCTATTCCGACGGTCCCCCGAGCTCGACACCACATGAGGATCTCTCAGTGGACTCTTCGCTCCCAGTGGGATCAACTTGTGGACGACCTAGTTCTGATCTCATCGCCGATGGTACGAGACTTGCAATGGTGGATGGTTCGAGAGAACCTGTTTCGGGGGGGTTCCCTTCTTTCATCCTCCCCCCTCCCAGACTCTGACTACAGATGCATCAGGCGAAGGTTGGGGAGCCCATCTAGGCCCTCATCAGACCCAGGGCTTATGGTCCAGACTGGAACAAGCTCTCCACATCAACGTGCTCGAGCTTCGAGCTGTGCTATATGCTCTCCAAGCCCTTCACCAATACATTCTTCCCGGCCACCTAGCCGTCCAGATGGACAACATGTGCGTAGTGTGGTACATCAACAAACAGGGAGGAACTCGGTCCTACCCTTTATGCAGGGAAGCAATGAGGGTTTGGGATTGGGCAACTCAACACGACCTTCACCTCACGGCGATTCATGTTCCAGGAGTCGACAACACTCTGGCAGACAAGCTAAGCCGCTCCTCTGCTCTGGCACACGAGTGGGAATTGGACCAAGGGGTACTAGGCGATTATCTTTCAGCTTTGGGGACTCCATGAGTAGACCTGTTCGCCTCTCCCAAAGCATAAAACTTCCACCTTTTGCTCGCTCGTTCCAGGCGAGGCACTCTGGAGTGACACTCTGTCTCTAGACTGGAAGGACAGATTCGTCTATGCTTTTCCCCCAATTCCTCTGATCCCACGAGTATTGCAGAAACTAACCACAGAAGGAGCAAGAATGATTCTGATCGCTCCTTTCTGGCCCAGGCAAATCTGGTTCTCTCTTCTACAACAATATTCAGAGGTTCCTCCTCTTCCTCTGTCTCGAGGTTTGCTGACCCAGGATCAGGGGACCCTGGTCCACCCAGGCCTCAAATCCCTTCATCTACATGCATGGCTCCTGCAGACCTAGCCCAATCCCATTTTGGTGTCTCTCCAAAAGTGGCAGAAATTTTAGTGGAGGCTAGAAAACCCTCCACCAGGTCCACTTATGCCATGAAGTGGAAGAGATTCTCTATTTGGGCAGCCTCCAAGAACGTGGAGCCTTTCTCCTGTTCAGTGGCTTTTCTGCTGGAGTACTTGCATCATCTCTTCGACCTGGGTCTCAGCCATTCCTCCTTGAAGGTTCATATGGCAGCTATCTCAGCCTACCATGTTCCTTTCGCAGAAAAAGCTTTCACTCAACTGGAGGTCTCTAAGACCTTTCTCAGAGGGGTCCTTCATCTGAGGCCCCCCATCCATACCCCTGCTCCCCCTTGGGACTTGAGTTTTGCTCTCAAGAAACTTACTCTTCCTCCCTTCGAACCTGCAGCTTCTGCAGATCTGAAGTTTCTTTCGTGGAAGACGCTCTTCTTGGTGGCCATCACTTCGGCTCGAAGAATTTCCGAGCTCCAGGCCCTTATGTGTAAAATCCCCTATTTGATTTTTCACAAAGAACGAGTTGCTCTTCGCACAAATCCTAAATTTCTACCCAAAGTAGTAGCAGAGTCTATCTTAAATCAGTCCATAGAGTTACCTACCTTTTTTACGCAGTACTCTAACCAAGGGGAATATTTACTCCATACCATGGATGTTCACCGGATCCTGAGATACTACACCAACAGGACGAAGGATCTCAGAAAGACTGATCAGTTGTTCGTCTCTTTTGCTCACAAAAGGGAAGGCAATGCTGTTTCCAAGCAATGCCTGTCAAAGTGGTTGGCTCATTGCATCACTTTCTGTTATGAAAAGTACAACAAGACCCTTCCGGGTCAAGTTAGAAGTCACTCCACAAGAGGCGTAGCAGCCTCTGCGGCTTGTTTCAAAAATGCGTCTGCGGCAGACATATGCGCTGCCGACACCTGGACTTCCGTCCATACCTTTACGAAACATTACAGTTTGGATATTGCCTCTCGCCGTAGAGCAGGCTTCGGATTGGCTGTTTTGCAAGGCCTCCTGTCTTGAGGCTTGCATGGCTAGGGCTACTTTTTAGAGTAGTTCCCTCCTTCCGGTGCCTTTCTTTTGTTCCAGACTGCTTGGGATTCAGTCCTATATGTAATTACCTACTACAAGAGCCCTCTCGAAGTAAGATAGTACAGTTACGTAAGAACTTACCGTAACAGTAGATCTTTGAGAGAGGCTCTTGCAGTAGGTAATACCTTTTCGCCCTCCACCCCCCTAGGCTTTTTCAGCTCCTTTTCCAGGAATGGAAACATCCGCTTCTCTCTCGTCCGGGCCTTCCTGGCCTGTGGTGGGAAAGAACTGGAAGGCAGGTGCCCGGGACCGCCCCTTTATACCGATGTCGTATGGCGCCGGTCACCTGATGTGGGGGCGGTCCCTCGCCAGGGACTGCTAGCTAGAAATTTTTCCGTGGGGTCTTGCTGCCAGCTGGCGTCAGTCCTATATGTAATTACCTACTGAAAGAGTCTCTCTCGAAGATCTACTGTTACGGTAAGTTCTTGCGTAACTGTACTTTAGGCGGTTGAAACCCTGAAACTTCATATAAAGTACAATGTTGTGTACTATAAGGCAATCTATAAACAAATCTACAAATACTATGAAAAGTCATTAAGTTATTTACCACGTTTAGATAAAATGCCTCTCAAGAACTTACAGGCTACCTTTAGATGAGCAGCCGTACAGCTGTCAGTTGGTACATAGAAGGCTGATTTCTAACCCCAGTAATGCTCAGACCAATCATAACTTTGTGCAGTCATCCTGATGGGTTGGACTGCCTGGAGAGATGGAACACATGCAAATGATGGAATTCTTTGCACGTGAGCATCTTTCAAATACTGCCTCTACCAACTGTAGTGTTCTAAGCCCTTCAGATTTTTCTCTCCGCCTGAAAGTCTGGTCGCTCGGAGTCTCTGTCGCTCTCTTTCGCGTGAAGAAAAAAGTTTAAAAACCATAAGTATTTTTAGTTTCTTTTACTGCCACTACTAATTTGTTATATTGGTTATTATTGTTTAAATTGTTGTTTTCTCGGTTCCTCGCGGTTCGGTATAACCGTGAGGGATCCAAGCTAATTGTAACTTTGTTTCGGTTTTCTAACTAAAGAACCTATTCATTTTCATTTAAATTTGGTCCTTAAAGTTTTTATTTGTAACCGCTTTTCATCGGTTACAGAACCGCTGAACCGGTTCATATTTCATCTCCTGTCTCGGTTCCATCTGTTCCGGAACCGACCAAAAAAAAAATAAAGCCTTTTAAGCTGTTTAAATAACCGCATTAGCTTTTGGTATTAGCGATTGAGGTTTTTCATTTTATATTTCACCATGACCGAGAAACCTAAAAAGAGAACCGGTGAACCTGGTTTTAAAAACTGTTTGAAGTGTGGAGATGTGTTTGCCAAGGCAGACAAGCATCTTATGTGTAGCTTGTCTGGTTTTGAACATTTGGACCAAGAATGTGAAATATGCAAAACATTCGAGAAAAATTGTTAAGCATGTGCAAGAAAGGCTTCACAAAAAGTTTCCAAGGGGTCCCTCAGGCTCTGACCAGCTGACACCCCAGTCTGTTGTGGTTGAATTGACAAGTGCTTCTACCCCTGCCCCTGATACGGGCGAAAAAGGGGCAAAAAGAGGGAAAGAGCCGACTGACTCCGCGGTTCCCTCAAAGAAATTAAAGAAGCTCAAACATGCAGAACCCTCTCCTGCTAAACCAGGGACTTCTGCACAGCAGCCTGTCATGCCTTCGGCTCAAGACATAGCCCAGGCGTTCAAAATTATCCTGGCTCTGCAGAACATCATCCCTCAGCCTCCTGCCCCTCCCCAGGGTCCCCAGGTTGCTGCTTCTGTGTTGCCTCCTGCTCCGGAGCAACAATATTTCGAAGGGGATGATGACATTTATGAGGAGGACGAACCTATTTCTCCAGAGGTTTCCCCTGAGCAGGAATTTGGCTCTCCTCCCAGAGTGTCTGAGGATTTTTCTTCCCATTTTTCCTTTGTAAGAAGAATGGCAGATGCTCTGGACATCAACACAACAGAGCAAGTGGAAGACGAGGAGGAAATTGAGTACCTCAGTATGATGGGTTTAACACCCACAAAAGCCCTCCTCCTTCCAGTATATAAATTCTTTGAGGGATGCTATGAAGCTCCTCCAGACCCCAAACTCTATTCCTCCTATTGACAAGAGAATAGATACAAAATATCAGCTGAACAGGGAGGGAGCTGAATTCCTTTTCTCCCACCCTGATCATCAAGGGGTTATACAGCAAGCTGCCTGTGATAAGGCTAAGGTCCCTCTGTCCTCACACCCTCCGGACAAGGACTCCAGAAAACTGGACAGTATGGCCAGAAAGGGCTATCTGTCAGCCTCATTGACCATGAGACAGGCCACTTTTCAATCTTATGCTGCCCAGTATCAGAAATCCCTGTGGCAGTCAGTACTGGCAATGTCCATGAAGGCCACCCCAACCTTGTCAGATGACCTGGCAGAAACTTCAGGTTTGGGCTAGAGGCAGCCAAGTACCAGTTCCAAATGGCTGCTGATTTGAATGACACTGCAGCCAGATGGATGGCTAATACAGTGGCTCAGAGGAGGTTTGATTGGCTTAGGGCCACAAACCTCACTCAGGATACCCAGTCAAAGGCCCTGGATTTCCCACAGGAAGGAAATCTGCTGTTTGGGGAGTCCACAGTGGCCTATATGAAAAAAGTGGATGAATATAAGGCTACTTATAGAAGTAACTCTGCTAGAGACAGAGCTTCCTCATCCACTAGGCCCTATGGAAGGGGGGCTAGGGGTTGTCCCTTTTTATCACGACCTTTCTTCCAGCCAGTAGCCATGCCCCAGTACCAGCAGTACCCCCCTCAGGGCTACTCAAGGGGTAGGGGTAGAAGGGGCTCTAGGTGAGGGACTCGGCCACAACCTCAGCCCCAGCCTAAGCAGAACCCTTGAGATGCAAGCTGTCTCCTCCCTACCTGTTGGAGGCAGACTTTCCCATTTCCTCTCCCTCTGGTCAACCATCACCACAGACAAGTGGGTGCTGGGGGTAGTGGGCAAAGGTCTGTCTCCATGATTCAGATTTCTTCCTCGAAAAACCCAGGGTTTCTACCTCCCACCTCTAGCACAAATCTCATTGCTAGAGGAGAAGGTACAGAAGCTGATTCAGCTCAAAGCAATGGAATTAGTCCCTGCAACCCTGAGAGGAAGAGGTTTTACTCCAGATACTTCCTAACAACAAAGAAAAATGGGGAGTGGTGGCCAATTTTGGATCTCAGAGCTTTAAACAAGCACCTGAAAAGCCAAAGTTCAAAATGGTCACTTTGGCTCGGATTCTACCAATAATCCAGAAAGGGGACAGGCTGGCATCTCTGGATTTACAGGACGTTTAATTCCACAGCCCCATAAAGGAATCTTACAGAATATATCTCAGATTCAGACTCCCATCAGGTCATTATCAGTTTGCATCCCTACCCTTCGGCCTTTCCTCGGCACCAAGGGTGTTTACAAAATGCCTAGCAGTTGTTGTGGCATTTCTTCGAAGACAGGGAGTGACCGTCTTTCCATACCTGGACGACTGGCTGATAGTAGGCAAATCACCAGAGCAGGTCACAACCTCTCTAAGACTTACACAGGATCTTCTGGAATCTCAGGGTTTCATAGTAAACCAGAAAAAAATCTGTCTTCGCCCCTACACAGACTTTACAGTTCATAGGGGCAGAGATCAGCACCCTGCAGGCCAGGGCCTTTTTATCACTAGACAGGGTGCAAAGTCTTCAGGCCATAGCAAACTCCTTCAGATTGCATGGTCGAAAAACAGCCAGGCAATTTCTGCAGCTCCTGGGTCATATGGCTGCATCCACACGTACAGTGCAGGGTTCCAGGTTTCACATGAGACACATCCAGTTTCACCTCAGGACTCATTGGAGCCAGAAAAAAGAACCCTTCTCAAAGCTCATTCCAGTGACAAGGCCCCCTGTTACAAGCCCTCTTGTGGTGGAAAAAGGAATCCAACCTAAGACAAGGAGTCCCCTTCCAAAAGGAGGATCCTTCACTAATCCTCACAACAGATGCATCCCTGCTGGGCTGGGGTGCCCATCTAGGGGAGCACACAACTCAGGGTACCTGGTCAGAAGCAGAGTCCCTCCAGCATATAAATCTGCTGGAACTCAGAGCAGTGCGGCTGGCACTAAAAGTTTTCTCTACACTGGTAATGGGCAAGGTGGTACAGGTCAGAACAGACAATACCACCACTATGTATTACATAAACAAGCAGGGTGGCACCAGATCAGGTCCCCTATACAGAAGCCATGAGAATTTGGGCTCTGGCATATTCTTTAAAGGTGTCCCTGCAAGCCATCCATCTGCCAGGAAAGGACAATATCTTGGCAGACACACTGAGTCGAATCAATCAGTCCCATCACGAATGGGCATTGAACAAGCAGGTGGTACAGGTAATTTTCAGCAGGTGGGGCATTCCAGAGATGGACTTGTTCGCATCCCACGAGAACCACCAGTTGCCTCAGTACTGTTGCAGGCCACCAGCCCAGGGCACAATCCCTCTGGATGCCTTGGTGCTGGATTGGTCGGGCAAGTTTCTCTATGCATTCCCCCCCCTTTTCCCTCTGGTTTTCAGGGTGCTGCTGAAACTCGGATCCCTCTCAGCTTCTCTGATATTGATAGCTCCAGATTGGCCCAGGCAGCCATGGTACTCTCTTCTGCTCTCCATGGCAGTGAGCAGGCCAATAAACTTGCCTCTCAGGCACAATCTTCTAACCTCCAGTCAGGGAACATTGCTATTCCAAAATATCAAGTCTCTTCACCTCAAAGCATGGCTCTTGAGGAGTTAAGAGTATGCAGGCTTGAACCTTTCTGATGCTGTATTAAACATTTTGAAAGGTTACAGGAAGCCTTCAACTAAGAAAACTTATTCTGCTAAGTGGAAAAAATTCTCTTTCTGGTGCTCTACTAGAAACTTCACCCCAAATGATGCAGGGGTCTCAGTGGTGTTGGATTATCTAACTCACTTGCATTCACAAGGTCTGCAACCCAGTTCCTTGAGGGTCCACCTTGCAGCAGTATCTGCATACCTGTCTGCTAGGACAAAGGTATCTGTAGCATCAAATCCCATTTTCAAAAGATTTTTCAAAGGCCTAATGCATTTGCACCCCCCTCACAGGGCACCAGTGCCCGCTTGGGATCTTAATGTATGTATGTATAGCAAGGTTGATGCGGGCTCCCTTTGAGCCCATGGCTACAGCCCATTTAAAGTATGTTACCTGGAAAACCGCTTTTCCAGGTAGCACCATTTCAGCAAGAAGAACTCAGTGAGCTTCAGGCTCTCTGTCGACCAGGACTACATTTCCTTCCACAGGGATAAAGTAGTCCTCAGAACAAACAGACAATTCCTTCCAAGGTGGTTTCAGATTTCCATCTGAACCAATCAATCACTCTGCCTGTCTTCTTCACAGACCATGCAAGCTCTGGTGAAAGAAGGCTTCAGTCTGGATGTGAAAGAGCTCTCGCTACTACATGACAGCTACTAAAGGCCATAGGCAAGACAAAAACAACTTTTCCTTACATATGGGGATGTTGGAATGGGCAAACCAGCCTCAAAAAGATCCATTTCTCGGTGGATTGTCCAGTGCATTCAATTCTGCTACAATAAAGCAGGTAAAGAGTCCCCAGCTGGGCTGAGGGCTCATTCAACAAGAGGAACAGCTGCCACTATTGCAGTTGCTAGGGAAGTACCATTGTTGGACATTTGTAAAGCAGCTACTTGGAAATCAGTACACACCTTTTACAAAGCATTATAATTTGGATATTTTGTCCAGAAGTGGCGCCAAGTTTGGCACAGCAGTCCTACTAAAAGTCTGTTTCAAAATAAGTTCTGTGCCCACTACCTGGGGTACTGTATTAGTCTGCACAAAGTTATGAATGGTCTGAGCATTACTGGGGTTAGAAGAAAAAATTACTTACCATAGTAATCTTCTTTCTTCCCAGTGATGCTCAGACATTCATAACTCCCTCCCATCCTCCCCTTCCAGAACTTAAGCCTCTGCATTCTGCATGCTAGTGCCACATAGCCATATCCTTCTGGGTACATTTCTCTATGCTAGACAGAGTTTTACCAGAGTTTTCTGTCTCTCAAAATAGTTTTTCTCAATCTATGGTGAACACCATTATTATATTTAGATATAGCTCCTCCATTGGAGTTTTTTTCAAGTAAGTTGTTTATTAGGCTAATCCTAAAAATGTTTTATTAAAAATGTTTTATTAATTAGTTAATAATTTATGGTAAAAATTTTCCATGTTGCCTGACTTCCAGGCTTCCTACAAATCTGAAGGGCTTAGAACACTACAGTTGGTAGAGGCAGTATTTGAAAGATGCTCACGTGCAAATAATTCCATTATTTGCATGTGTTCCATCTCTCCAGGCAGTCCAACCCATCAGGATGACTGCACAAAGTTATGAATGTCTGAGCATCACTGGGAAGAAAGAAGATTACTATGGTAAGTAATTTTTTCATAGCAGCCAGGTGCATGTTGAGTGAGGAATAGTGCAGGCCTGAATCTGAGCTGGACAGCTGATAATCTAGAACCTGACTAACTGGGCAGGTAAATGGATCTGGGTTATGTGAAGCAGCCCTTAAAGCAAACCACTTCCACTTCATAGAGTAAGTAGTTCTGATGAACGTTTCTCTAGTGGTCACCAGAACATCTGCCACTTTCTGGGAAATCCCAAAGAGAGCTATGGCTTAGTCTTCAGGAGCTGTGCATGCAGATGAAGAAACTTCAGGTCATGATGGACCAGGGTTCTTTGTTCCTGCGACAGTAGACCTTTGCACAGGGGCAGAAGTATTGGGGGTTGCACTTCCAGTTGTTACAGCAGGGGGAATCAGATCTGTTGAGGCTATAGGGGAGCAATAAGTATCAGAGTTGCCCTCTCCATTTGCAACTTTAGTACTCTCTGAATTGGAGGAAAAGGAGGGAAGGCGTACAGAAACCTCCCTTTCCAAGAGAGGGATATGCTTCTCACCAGAAAACTCAAGCCACTGGAGCAAGTGAGCAGAAATGCAGCAGTTTTTGCATTGTGTGGTGATGTAGAAAGGTCCAACTCTGGACGACCCCATCTTTCGAATAGGTCATCTACCACTGAGGTCAGCAGTTTCCCAGTCATGCATCCTGGACTGGGACCTACTTGACTTGTCTGCAGAGATGTTTTGGATGCCTGGAACATGTACTGCTGATAGTTCTAGACTGTGTTCCAAAGCCCAGCATCAAGCCCTCATTACTTCCCTGCACAGCAGATAGAAATGAGTCCCCCGTTGATGTGATGCACCACTCTGACATTGTCCATCTGTATTAACAGAGGACCTGGGTACAAGTGGTTCTGGAAGGTCTGGAGTCTGTATAGAACTGCCCACATTTCCAGAACATTGATGTGCAAAGTGCATTCCACAGGGGTCCACGTGCCCTGTGTCTGGTGAGAACCCAAGTGGACTCCCCAACCCTAAAGCATCCATGGTGAGGCCCTGAAGAGGTGAGGTGAATCAGGAACGGAACCCCCTTGAACAGGTTGCTGCATTTCATCCACCATTTGAGCACAGTGAGCACAGAGGACGTGACTAGAACCATCTGTTCTAGATAGTCCATGAGCTGGTCCTGCTGGACTCTGAGTCCACTGGGAAATTTGCATGTGCAGCCTGGCCAGTGGTACTGTGAGAGTGGCTGCAGCCATAAGTCCTTGAAGGTGTAACAATGTCCTTGCAGTTGGCCCTGTCCAGAGGGAGGAAAGCTGAGCCCTGGGCTGTGTCCATCCCCTGTGTTCTGCAGTTGCTAGCATGATGTCAACACTGATTTTAGTATGTTGACCATCACCCCCAAAGCATTGAACAGCTGTATGGTTTAAGGTAAAATCCTCAACAGCTGGTCCCTGGAGTGGGCGTTCTTTTTTTTGTTTGATATGCTCATTTATCTCTTCCCTCAGACACTGCTGAGGGGAGAAAGGGGACAAGAACCCCGAAGTGGTTAGGTCCTGGCACGAGCAGATCCAGGTGTCATGGGGCTCACACTATGGATTTTATTTCCATTCATGTCCCCCCCTCCACACCTGTCTGTTGTGGGGCCAGTTGTGCAGTGACCTTGGCACATGATCAAGCATGCTTCCACACCCAACATGCAGAGGTCCGCCGGTCCCAACCCTGATGGGTTTCCAGTGTGGCCTGGACTGCTGCACCCACCTGCCAATGCTAGGGGTCATTGGGTGTTTGGTACCAAATTGCCTCCCTCCCCGGAGAAGGTGAGCAGTCCCTGGGATGCACAACCTCCTCCCCCACCCAGCTGACCTCTGACGTCCGAGGTCCACTCTCGAACCCCAGTCATCAGCGCACAGACAGAAGCACTTCTGCTGTGCTGGTGGGCCAGCCCTACCTGGAATGGTAACACTCTGAATTGGTAATGTTCCACTTGGAACAGGAACCTCTGGCATTTTCTGAGAGGTTTCTGGATCTCGATATGGAGGTTCACACCCTTCATATCCAGGGAGTATATTCAGTCCCCTTTTTGCAGTAACAGAAGGAGACCTGCAAAGTGACTCTGAACTTATTGTATTCTGCGAAGAAGTTTAGATCTCTTAGATCCAGAATAGGCTTTGGTTGTCCTGTCCACTTTGGGACAAGGAAGTACTGGGAGTAAAAACCTGTGTGCCTGTATTCTAGAAGGACAGGTTCTATGGCCTGTTTTTGCAGCAAAGTAATAACTTCCTCATGCAGCAGTGGTGCTACCAGATTGTGGCATACAACAGACAATCCAAAGATACCAGTGACACCCCACACACACACACACAAACATAGCATATTTAAACTTTCCACTGCAAAATGGCTATATTTACTTTAAGCTCCATGTGAGGAGTAGGTCCTCTTGGTTTCAGGCTGGAATTCCAGTACGAGTAAGCTAAATCACCATCGTCCAGGTGGGACCCTTGATTTAGTGCCTAACTTTCCAATGCCTCAATGGCTGATGTGACTGATTGGCTCCTTGAGCATGCTATTTTGAATTTGTTTGAGTTTTAGGAGTTTGCAGTGCTCCTTCTTAGCATGCTCCCTGTGAAACACCGGTGTAAAATCCTTGATGGGAGCACAGTGTATAAAAGGAGCCAATTAGTCACATTAGCCATTGAGGCATTGGAAAGTTAAGGACTAAATCAAGGGTCCCCCCTTGATGATGGTGATTAGCTTACTCATACTGGAATTCCAGTCTGAAACCAAAAGGACCCACTCCTCACATGGAACTTAAAGTAAATATAGCCATTTTTGGCAGTGGAAAGTTTAAATATGCTGTGGTGTGTGTGTGTGTGTGGGAGGGGGTGTGTGCACTGGTACTGTAACTTTGGATTGTCTCCCGCAACAGTGGCAGGTGCCCTGGAGAATATGTGGACACAACCCGGGGGGGGTTATGGAGGGTTGTCCAGACGTTCCAGAGCATGACCTTTTCTGTGATCGCCAGAATCCATGCATCTGTTGTCCCCTCCTCCGTTGGGTTACATGGAGGGAGAGGTGACCCCCTATAACCACCCCTGGAGGTAAAGGTGGTTGGGGGTGTACAAGGAGTCAGGCTAAGCCAATGGAGGTGGCTCCACCAGCTCCACCACCCCTGGGTGCTTTTGAATGGGCACCTGGGGTAATGCTGGGGACTGGCAACATCCCTGTTCTGCTGTCTGGGGGCTGGGTGCTGTCTCCTGACACCAGCTGTGCGAAATGCACACCTGCTGCTACCCCTGGGTTTAGTATGATAGAGGGAGTGCACAGATTTCAAAGTCCTGCCCAAGGCTTGGAGATCTTTGCGAATCTCTTGTGCCTCTTGGCCAAACAATTTTTGTCTTCTGAATGGGGCTGTAAGAACTGTTTATTGTACATCTGTGACTAAGCGTACTACCAGAGCCAAGAATATCTCCTGGGACAGATGCCAGGAGCCACAGCCTTGGCGGAAGCATCAGCAAAATCATCGGCTGTGTGGAGCAAATGCTTCTTGCCCACATTAGCCCCAGCTGTTAAAGCTTTCAGTAGCTCCTGTTTTGAAGTGCCTTCAGGCAAGGCCTGTACAGCAGCCTTAGCCTTCCTCCAGGGGGTGTTATGATACTTCATGTGGGCCTGGTAGTTAGCAATATGAAAGCCCAAGGTTGCAGAGTCATGTATCCTCTTACTAATGAAATCCAACCTCCTAGATTTCTTAAGAGAATGGAGGGAGTTCAGGTGTTTAGATGCCGTAGACCTGGCATGGGCAGCATTAATCACCATTGAGTCAGTCTCAGGTTGTCCAGAAGGGGATAGAGACTTTCACACATATGACCCAGAACACCATCAGTTGTCTGCTACAATCTACTGTTTCCACCTACCTCCTCAGCAGGAACGGGGGCTCGAGGGCGAGCCAGCGGCTGGGAGATCCACCCAGGGGGTGGCACTGTTCATTTAAAAACCTGCAGTGCTCCACAGCGTGCCTGTGGAGCGCAAGCATGAGTGATGCAAGCACCACTTGGAGTAGGAAAAGCAAACTGACTTGCACAGGTTTGGCGTCTATGAATAGTATACTATTGTTTATATGACAAATGCTTATTTTATTTCAAATTTTAACCTAGCAATATTTTAGGTTGTACACATAGAAACATTTTTAAGAGGAGTGAGGCAAAAGGTTTGTTAATTAACGAATGTCTTGTAACTAATTTTAGTGCCTATTCCTATTGATAATTTTTCATTTAACTATCTTTAGTAGCATAACACAAATTGTGAAACTTGGGGAGGGAAGAAATCTTTAACAGCCTACAGTATAGGTTAGATAAACTGCTTTGTGGGATGTAACTATTATTTCAACAAATTCTAACTTTGCACTAGTTAGTACTTTTTATAGTTTGACAAACAATGAATTCAGGGAGGATTTTATAGCACTGTTTAAAATTCAAGAAATTGGTATTAACTGCTCAAACTAGTGACATTTCATCGGATATTGAAATTTAATTTTCACAAAATGAAGTTGTTACACAGGCTGATGGTTTTTACCATTTCATTTCTATTATTTTATGTAAAGGTCTCAAATTCTAACTTGATAGACAATACTGCTGCTTTGGCCCTTGATATTGGGCCTTTCCAAAATTCTGGGGGAACATATATTATTACAGAACAACTTAACCCCTGCCCCCTTTGCTATGCTGCAGAGGTTAAACTTAGGAAACTGGTTCACAGTTCAGCATGAAATTTCACTTGCTTCTGCCTGGGGGGATTTTGGTACTGTTCAGTTTGTTCTGGCAAGCAGGCAGCTACTCCCAATCCACAGGTGACAAGTTCCAGAGGCTACCCCCTTCCCTTCTCTCTCTAGGGGTTTGATGGCAATTTTCTATGAGAAAGGGGGAGGGCACCAGCAGACCAGATTGGGCTGTAAACTTCTAATAGGGTAAACACACAGTACCTTATTTCCTTGATGGCGTAAGCTCCGTCAAGGCGATTTCTGGTGGCACCTTTCTCACCCTGCACGACCTGGGGTTCCATTTAGTGACTTTTACTCCTGAAACATATTTGGGAAAAATAGCATAGCACAAAAGTTCCTGGCATCAATGATTCGGCCCAGTCTGAACTTGCGGTGCAACAAACAGCATTTTATGTAAACCAAGAACGCTCAAGCCACATTTCTGTTCCATGGAGAACTTCAGCAGTTATTTACAGTTCATCTTTAAATCCTCAGACAATGGCAGAGAGCTGTGGCACCAACACTTAGAAGGGGGACCCTGGATTTGAACCTGGATCTTCCACATAACAGTTCCCATTTGTGAACCGTGAGGGGCTCTTCCATTTACTTCAACTCCCTCAAATCACGTCAGTCAGTCTCTTTTCCTAAATTCTCCCTGCCAGTGGGAGCGGGGTGAAAACCATACCTCAGACCTTTTTTTTTTTTCCCCCCCTTTTCGAATTCTGTTTTTTTTCCTCCAGCCAGTGGAACTGTCTCAGGCATCCTGTAGTACCCCCTTACTCTACCTCCGTGCCTGAAAGGCCTCCTGAAACCTGGCACCAGCCCAGCTATCCCCCCCCCCAGCTCTGAGCCCCCCCAAGGTAGGGCCACCCTATCCACCCAGGGCGTTCCATCTGCAAATTCGGGCCGGACTGGGCTTGGCCCAGGTAAGGAGTGCCCCCGGCGGTGGAGTGTGGTCCTGGTGGATACAGGTGCCATTGCCTATCCACTTGGCTGGGTATTTTTGCTTTTTTGTCCCCACCCCCTCCCTTGTTACTCCCTCCCTCTCCCTGACTGAGTCTGGCGTGCAATGACGCCAGGGAACGTCTTGCCGTAACTCCGCAACCCTCTATTTCTGACCCTGAGTGTTGCGGTACCTCCAGTCTCCACCAGAGGTCACTGCGGCGCCAGGCGGAGAATCCCTGGCCCCCTGAGGAAGGAGAGCTGTCCTCTGGATGCTCAGTCCTTCTTCCCCCCACCGACCCTCGGCGATCTAGGCTCGCTCCCGAACCCGGGTCGCCAGCATGGCGCGAAGTGTGGCATCCAGTGCCTCAGCGCCACCGGGCCAGGCACCTCAGACCTTTACATTCTCCCAGGGCTCTGATGTAACTTTTGGGCAC